>PVJX010002799.1:0-80218 GCA_004027295.1 Dolichotis patagonum
AAAGTTACAAAGACTGGAAGATGACAAGAGGATCTATAACTTAAGAATAAAGTATGTGAATGAAGAAGCAGGAATCAAACCAGGGGAATTACAAAGGCTATTCACAGAAATTATTGAAGAAAATTTCCCAAGCATAGAAAAAAGAAATGATATGCAGAAGTATGAAGCATACAGAACTCCAGCCACCTACAACCCAAAAGAGAAAACGCAGATGCCCTAGAAGCCAAACCCCCCCAAAAAAAGAAAGAAAGAAAGAAAAAGAAAAAGAAGACAAAGAGAAAAAGAAAGAAGAAAGGAAGAAAATTACTGAGGAGATACTAAACAAAAAAAGATTTAAAATAGAGCAAAGTAGAGAGAGAAATTATGTGAGGAAAAGTGAATTATATGAAATTCTTAAAACAGTGGAATAAACTCAGAGAAGATATGGAACGTGATGATTTCAAGGAATTTCCAGAACAAACTCTGGTAAAAATTAGACCACTCCCTAAAATCTTTGCTGGTGCTCTGTTGGTTTTGTAGCTCCTCAGTGCATTCGGGGAATTTTTGATATTTAAGATGAGTTTCCTGAGGGGTAACCCTAGAATTGCTAGAGGAAGCTCCTGTAGGAAAATGACAGTGAAGGCCCACTGCATGAATTGTGCTTTTTTTCCCCTGGCTGCTGTTGTAACCCAAAAATGAGACGACGTCCAAAAAGAAGAAAAATAAGTGCTTTATTTCTTTTAGCTGGCACCAGCGACACAGACGCTACGGAGTTTGCAGTCTGGGCAGTTAGGTTACATTGGTAAGGGGTTTATAAAGGAAAAAAACCGCAAAGTATTAGAAGAACAACTATTGTGAAGACAACGAGGTATACAATGCTGCCTGTTACTGTTGTCCTGGTGACCTGCTGTGATGTTCTGTGCCAGTTTCACTATACTGTCTCAATTGGCTTTATTCCATCTTTATTTTTCTGTTTGCAGCTTCACTGTGTGTTCACTTTGTTTGCCTTAATTTTGTAACATGAACAGCTATTTTGGGGAGTATGTGGTTTGTCAACTAGTGATATATGGTTTTTTTTGAGGTTTTGTATTGTTTCTACCCTTTTTTCTGTATTGCTTTTTTTTCTCTTTAAATAAAATTTAAAAAAAAATCGCAAAGTATGAGTGGGGAGCGGTAAGGGTGTAGGGGCTCTGTTTGTTCTCTCATTAGGTTCTTAGGACAAACCTTAACAGAGGCAGCTGGATTTACAGGAAATTATAATTGGTGATGAGCCAATAACAGGAAACTTTACAATTCGTGGTTAATTTAACGTTACAACTCGTGGGTATCTTATAGAGTACAAAGGCTACAACTTTAAAGCCTGGCGGTGGGCCAATTCCTGGAAATTTACGGAGTACAGAGGTCACAGCTGCACAGGATAGGGAGTCGACCAGGCATCTGGAATTTTAGGAGGAACAAAAGTTGGAATCTAAGATAATAGCAACGGCGCATACAGAACAGAATGACTACGCTCAGGTTAGAGTACAACAGCTGCAATCTTCCAGATGACAGTGGAAGAAGGAGAAGGAGAAGGAGAAGGAGAAGAAGAAGAAGAAGAAGAAGAAGAGGAGGAGGGGGGGAGGGGGAGGAGGAAGAAATAGCCAAACAGCAAACAACTGATGCTGATCCCAGAGAGGCTTTGGATGAAGATGCAGACCCCATAAAATCTGCACTACTGCAGTTGCATCTTTGACAGCTGCGTGGCCACAGTTGCACTAGGGCTACCGTTTGCAAAGCTTAGATCTCAACAATCGCATTCTTTATGAAATACTCAGACTGCACATCTTTGCTTCCAGCACTGATGTAATGTCAGCAAATGCAAAATACAGATCTCAGAAACAAGGAGGATTTGATGTTACAGATGATGGCTGAATTGAGCTTCGTTTGAGCAATCCCAGTCTACTGAAGAAACTGTCAAGCACTTCAGTGTATGACTTGACACCAGGAGGGAAAATAAGATACTTCGTGCTCCCTATGGGAAGCTACTGACCCGAGTTTCTACCAAAGATTTCACTGAAGAGTATGCTCATACATTATAGCAGGCAAAGTGGGAGGTCCAGGAGTTAAAAGCAGAACACTGTAAAGTGAGAGAAGACATAGTTCCTAGAATTCATAAAATGAAGGAAGAAAAACTTAAGGAACAAGAATAAAAAATGAAAAAGAAACAAGAAAAACTAAAGAAGAATAAACAAAGAAATTCAACTGCAGATGTACCTACAGGTGAGGAAGAAAGGGAAGGTTTTGGCACTAGCACTAAGAGCAAAGAAATAGAGCAAAAGGAACTTGATCAAGAACTTGCCAGCTGTGGTGGCACAAACCTATAATCCCAGCACTCGGGAGGCTGACGCAGGAGAATCACCATGAGTTTGAGGCCAGCCTGGGCTACATAAACAAGTGGAAGGCCAGCCTAAACTACTGCATAGCCAGATCTTATCTCAGGGAAAACAAAAAAAAAAAGATGATCACCAAATATGAAGTTGACCTAGAATCACTTAAAAGAAGCAGAAGGACCAAAAGAAGACAAGAAGGATTTAAAGAACTGACAAGGCGAGTAAAGATCAACCATATAATGCAAGAGTCTTTTGCTGCTGATGAGGAAGAAGCTTTCAAACAAGAACAGCAATGAAAAGAGAAAACGCTCTTAGGAAACAAAATTCAACATGCCATAGCACGTACCAATGTCTTTCTCTTGGTCTGTGACTGAATGGATAGGCCTTCTGGATTTTCCCTTCTATTCCTGGATTGTTCTGTAAGACTAGAGGATTATTCTGGTCTTACTGAAGACCTGTTACCTAGACATTCATCATTTCAGAATGATATACAGTCTCAAGATCCTCAGGTATTGCTGAGTATAGTGGCACATGCCTGTAATCCCAGAACTCAGGAAGCTGAGGCAGGAGGATTGCTGAAAGTTTGAGACCAGCCTGGGCAACAAAGTGAGTTGAAGACCAGCCTGTACTGCATAGCAAGACCCTGTCTCAAGAAGACAATGAATAAATAAATAAATAAATAAACAAACAAACAAACAAACTCAGGTATCTATTAAAATTGGAGAGTCTTTGATGTCTGAATCTACCTCCAAAGAGGACCAAGTTCTGTGTGACAGTTTCATACAGCTGCCAAAAACAGCGCCTGTCATGGTTTATGTCGGTGGCCCCCAGGCCTCATGTATTTGCATTGTACATTTGTGACTGGTTCATTGTCTAGTGCTTGGATTGGTGGTGTCAGTGCTACACCCTCCTAGGGGTGGAGCCAGGATGTGATGTAATGGCAGGAAGAAGGGGTGTCTCTCTCTTGCCCGTTTCCGCTTTGCTGTTTGCAGCCGCCATGAACTGCGGCCCCACCATGCCACCCTACCTTGGAGCCAACTGAGTATGGACTGAAACCTCCAAAAACTGTAAGAAATAAACCTTTCCTTTCCCAACTTTGGGCATCAGGTATTTTGTCTCAGCAATGAATAAAAAGTAACTAAGACAGTGCCTAAGCTAAATCAGTAGTGCTTTTACAGATCTTTTGGACAGTTAGGCCAGGTTGTTGAAGCTCTTAATCCTAGAGGATATAGAGAAAGTGCCTTAAAAGAAATCTTAATGCAAGAGAAAAGCAGAATATGTGCAGAGCTAGCCTGTTTTTCTCAAGAAAAATTTCATTTTTCATATAAACTTCAAACCAATAGCAAACCTGCATGTTCCCTGGGAAAAAACTCCAGGGCATATGACCCATTTCAGATGTCAGCAGAAAGGCAGTTTTACCTGAGGCTGAGAGATTTCCTTTTGGATATTGAAGACAGACTCTATTAAGGAATATTGGGAGCAGTCAAGGTTACAGACAGACGTATATGGAAATCAGTCTTAGAAAGTGGGCATTATAGGGTCGGGGATTTACCGTCTGCCTGGCAAGTACAAGGTCGTGAGTTCAATCCTTGGTTAAAAAAAAACAAAAAGTGGGCATTATGAGATGTTAAGTGAGGAAAACAAGGAAAATGGAATAATTAAAACTGTGAATGAACTGGATGTGGTGGAGTACTCCTGTAATCCCAGCACTTGGGAGTCTGAGGCAGGAGAACCAATGTGAGTTTGAGGCCAATCTGGACTACGTAGTGAGTTCAAGGCCAGCCTGAACTATAAAGCCAGACCCTGTCTCAAAAAACCAAATAAACAAAACAAAACAAAGATAAAAACAACCCCTATCAAAGAAAACACTGTGAATGAAAATATAGAAGAGGAGATTGGTGAACAAGAGAGGGGGATTATGAAAGACAGACTTTTGGGGATAAAAACAGAAACTCCAAGTACTGTCTCAACTAATGCAAATACACCACAGTCAGTGAGAAATGAGGTTCATTACCTGGCAATGGCACTCTTTAAGACAGAACAGGGCATTGAGTGGTGTCTTCTCAAAGCTCTACTTTATGCCAGTGACAATGGGCATTCTTATAAAACAGTCCTGGATGGTGGGAGAGAGTCACTCTTTTCTTCTGCCAGCCTATTCCAAGTCTTCCTACACTTAGCCACCTTGGAGCAGAGTGTGATTTGGTCTAAGTCTACACTGAATGCTCACTTCAAGCTATTCCATAAGAAAAGGCATGCTGAAAATATGGTACTTACGGGATTTCTGAAATGGGGGTCATCATACCTACTGTATTTGATCAAAACTCAAGACTGTGTCTGAAGGAGATTGGTTTTGTCTCGAATGTCAACCAAAGCAAAGTTTTAGAAACCGTCCTTGGAAAGTGATGAAGAAATGGGAGAGTCCAGAGGGTGAGGAGGATAAAGTCAATGATGATGATAAAGAATGTCAAAGTGATGGGGAAGAATATGAGGGAGAATGAAATGAAGGTGACTCTCAAGAAGAGGAAGAACTCAGTCCACAAAATGCGTGAGAGCACAAGTTAGACTGCCAATTAAGACAAGAGGGAGACTTAGCTTGTCTTTCTCAAGTTTGGCCAGCAAGAGATCCTAGAAGATTCCCTTCAAGGAGTCAGTAGAAAACACCCGAAACAACTGTTTCCTCTAGAAATACTGGCCAAAACTTAAGAACGGTAACGTCTGCTCTTCCTGCAGAAACTAAATCTTCAGAATTGTCAGTCATGCTGCTCGCCATGGCACAGCGCAAGTGGATGTATTTGTGGAACTCCCTAGTCCTCACAGAAAATGCAGAGGCAAAAAGGCCTATAATACATCAGAAAACAGTCCCAGCTTCCCTAACGTCAGAGTTATCCCCACAAAATGAACTGAAGAGTCAAGATCTTTAAATGTCGCTTCAATATTTTGTCTTCAGGATAGTGAGTCCAAGACAAGAGGCAGGAAAAGACAAGCTATGAAGTCATCTCTGATATCCCTGAATTGAAGGGGTGCTACTGACAGGGGGAAATTCTCAAATTGTCTGCTTAGTATAGCATGATCACAGCTGGTCTTTTTGAAACTGGTCTCTAAAATCTAGGTAGCAGATTATTATGACTTTTTTTTTTGTCTTTTTGAGACAGGATCTCATTATGCAGTTAAGGTTGGCCTTGAGCTCATTCTGTAACCCAGGTTGCTGGCCAACAATCCTCCTGCCTCAGCCTCCTCAATGCTATTACACGTGTGCACCACCATGCCTGGCTTCTACTATGACATCATTAAAAAGCCCATGGCCCTAAATATAATTCATGAAAAAGTGAATAAATGTGAATATAAATTAGCAACTGAGTTTATTGATGACATCAAATGAACTGCTTTGAGTACAACCCATATAACACAAGTGAAGCAAAAGCTAAATCCAGGCTTCAATCATTTTTTCATATTCAAGCTCAAAAGCTTGGACTCTGGCGAGAGTCCCTGGCTAGGATGAGGTACCCAAGCTTTTCGTTTTCCTGACCTTTAATTGGTGCTTTGGATGGAAGATGGGGGCATGGTCGGAAAAGGAAGCTAGCCAGAGAAGCGGCGGCAAGAAAGGAGTTCACCACAATAAATTTTCCTCTGAGGACTGCTTTCATTGCATCCTCCAGGTTTTGTGAATTATCAAAACTAAGAGAGATCTTGAAAACTTCAAAAACCTGAGACCTGATGGGAGCAATGACAGTGAAGAGAAACAAAACTAACCGTGGTTAGAATATCTAGTCACATTGATTCTCAGTCTAATCAAAAGTGACCTCCTCTTTTGGTGAAAGTGAAATGCAAACTTCTCACTTCTGAGAGATGACCCCTTTCCATATCTACAATCATATGAAAACAGGGTCTGAAAAACAGAGGGAGATGGATTCTCTCAACCCAGGAAGAAACTGAAGTGAAAGAAACTACTCGAATACGAGGTCCTGGGGCTACCATTAGAGAAGCTAAGATCGGCAAGCACGGTGCTCTCCCTGAGCTGCCTGAATTTGTGCCTGAGATCGACCTGAACGACTGAACCTGCACCGATGTGGCTGGCTTGAGCAGCCCCCGAGCGTGGAGCTGAACAGCCCTGTGCACGACTTGCCCAGAACCGGCCCTGTACGTGACCCACCCAGAGGAACCGTGAATTCAGGCTGCAGTCTTGCTGAGGTCAGAGGTTGGGAAGCCCAGCAGTTCTCAGGGACCAGCATCAACATGCGGTGAGTGATGGGAATAAGACCCTCTCACGGGAAAGGGGCAACCAACTGGACAACATATTGGATTAGGCAGGACGGTCCTAACTCTGTAAGGAAGCGGCATCAGTTGGTTGTTCCCTTCACGGAGCAGATTGGTGGGATCTGCTTGGATTGGGTGGCATCCCTGGCCAGGACCCAGTGGGTCATCACAAATCAATTCCCTGAGCATGGTGCACACTGACGCAGTGAAAGCCTGTGAATGTTGACTGGCCCGGAGGAGAGAAGCCAGCGTTTAAACCCTTGCTTGCACTTCACTCTCTAATAGCCAATGGCAGAGGGCAGAAGCCCCTAGCCTGCATGCTCCAGAAAAACCCTAACCAACAAGAAAAGGGGCTGGGAATTACACTATACACTTGTATGGAAGGAACCAAAAACATGACAAGAGAGAAAAATAAGAAAAAGCCCCCAGCCCCCAATCCTGAGAATATTGATCCAGGAGAGGTAAATACAAAAGAGATTGAGGGCAGCAAACATGTAACATCAAACACAGCGTTAGCAGACATAAAGAGATATCTTTGGGACTTTGTGGATGAGCTCAAAGCTGAAATATTAATTCAAGTTAAACAAGAGATAAGTAGATTAAAAAAGAGATAAGTAGATTAATAAAAGAAAGGCTGGGCATCTCTCAAGAAGACACAGACAGAAGAATGGAGGAACACAAAAGGAGAGAAATGTTCAATGAAGAATATAAAGCAAACCTAGAATTCATGAAGCGGATTCAAAGAGATTACCAGGAAACTAAAGACTCCATAGAAAGTTGACAAAACTGCTTGAAAGAAACTAAAGATAGACTATCAAAAATTGAACACAGAAGCAGCCAGCCGCCCTGGTAAGTGACTGTGGTCTGGGGAGCTGCGGCCACCCCAGGGCGGGGAAACAAGAAGCAAGAGCGTTTCCTGAGATCCGAACCATGTTGGAACTTAGGGCCAACCAGTAAGCAGCCTGCCGCCCTGGGAAGTGACTGTGGTCTGGCAAGCCGAGGCCACCCCAGGGCGGGGAAACAAGAAGCAAGAGCGTTTCCTGAGATCCGCGCCATGCTGCAACTTAGGGCACTGAGCCAACCAGTAAGCATTGTTGCTACCCTTTATTCTGTTTTGTGTTGTTTGGGGGTTTTTTTCTCTTTAAATAAAATTAAAAAAAAAAAAGCTTGGACTCTGTGTCACACTCAGTAATATGGACCATGTTAGCACACCACTAGCTGCAAAAAAGTCATGAATCTAACTTTTGTCTGTCTAAAGGGTATATTTCAGGAAAAATTGTTCATGAAAATGGAACATTAAATTCTCTAAAGCAGATGTATGTGTAAAGCAATAACAACTGATTGACCACTTGAAGTGTTGCCTGCACTAGTCTCAATTTTAATATTAAGCACATAGGAGAATGTAGGAAAGATTTCTTCTGCTTCCATTTTGTTTTAAGTTTGATGGATGTATGGATACAATACTGGTTTGCAGAAGCTTTTGTACATTTCAAGAGCATTCATGTGAGCACATATCTTGGAAAATACTTTTTAACCTTATTTATTTGTCATTGATATTTTAGAAGTTGTGGTATTACAGAAAAAATATCTACACAGATGATTCTTCTACTATAGCACACTTTAGAAAAATGTGTGCATGTCTTAAGAATTGTTTAATGACTACCTTCTTTCAAAACTACACATGAATGGATAAAATTTTACATCCCTTGAAGTGCTGAACCTGTGCAGGGTGAACATATTAAGTTTATTACTAGACATTTATTTAGCTTTCAGAGAATTTGTGAAATTGTTTTGTATTTATAAAATGTACACTTGGAAAATGTTAATTTTTAAACATTTTGCTGTTTTTGTTTTATTTGTCTAATTTCCTCAGTGTTAAAAAATGTTGCCCTCCCTTTCTCCTGATAGTGTTTTCAGTTTTACAGAACTGTTTTACAAGTTTCTATGTATAACTTTTTAAGTGTACAAGTAAAATGACATTTTTTTCAAGTAAAAAAAATCTAGATTTTGTTAGAAGAAACAAGGAAGGGATTAGCAACTAACATGGTAGTGCCTGATTCAAAATAGCACCTATTCATGTAACAAGACAAGATGGCAGCCAGTCATGTGATAACCCTAAAATAGCACCTTGAGAAAGAAGTGACTATCTAGGAAAATATCATAGATGAGACTTCAAGAACAAAAAGGAATAATCCCGGCCAGGCTGCTAATCAGGCGGGCTACCAAGTTACCAACAGCTACTTTTCCTCAAAAAAGTGAGAAAGTTGAGCAAAGAATCATGTAGAACAGAGACATGAGGTCAAAAAGGCATGCTAAACTCTAGGTTGCACACATGGTACTTGAACAATTTATTCTAAGATCGTTCAAATTATACTAAGCTAATAATAGGCTCTTTGCCTGTATTTATTTATTTATTCATAGGATCTCACTATGTAGTCTGGACTGGCCTTGAATTCACTTTGTAGTCCAGGCTGGCCCTGAACTCATGGCAATCCACCTGCCTTAGACTCCCCACCACACCCAGTTCTCTGGTTGTTCTTTACTGATTTGTATCTGCAAGGAGTGACTGAAAATGGGAAAGAGAAGAAAAAAGGAGATAAACTTCAGGGGAGTCTATAAGTCTCCTACAGGTGGAAGAAAAACAGAGGCCATACATTCCCTTTCCCCTCTTCCACGTAGTAGAAAAGCAGGAAACAATTCCCAGTGCTATAACAAGACTCTCCTGAGTCCCATAACTAGGGGAGAGATTGGAATAGCAGAAGAAGAAAAAATCTTCTGGCATTTTAGAATCTTTTTTTTTTCTTTTGGTACTGGGAATCAAACTCACAACCTTGTACTTGCCAGGCAGGCACTGTGCTGCTGAGCTATATCCCTGGCTTTGTGGCATTTTAGAGAAAAACAAACAAACAAACAAACAAATATGCCCAAAGGCCTTATCTTTTCTCCTGGCTGGATTGCCAAATACGTTACTGGGTTTTTGAGGGCTGGAGTCTCTTTCTAGAGACAATTTCTACTTACTTTCTGTCCCAAGCAAAGAATTGGCCAAGACAAGTACAAATAGTAACAAAGTTTTGTTAAAGGTAGGAAACAAAACAAACTCTGCAAAGTTTGCGCCAAGTACAGGTAGGAAAAGAAGTGTACTCTGCAGCGTGAGGGTGGCCACCATGCAAGACAGAGCACAAAGGCGAAAATTCCATGGTGACTGTCTTTTTTGTTTCATCCACTCCTCAGGTTGATATCAGGTCTAGTCTATCCTATCTAAAAATCTGCTTGTGTTCTTATGAGAAGTGCACATGTAGGATTTTGGGGGCCATTCTGCTCATGTGTGTGGGATTTTACAATTAAGTCATACCTTATTCCCCAGCTCACTTTGGCAGCACATGTTCTACCTCCCCAGTCAGCTTTACCATGCCCTAATCTCCTGTTAGAGGCACTTGAGAAGCTGAGGCAGAAAGATCTCCGAGAGTTCAAGGCCATTTTAACTACTTAGCAAGATCCTGTCTCAAAATACAAAAACAAAAACAAAAAAGAGCCGTGTTTTTCCTGAGATGTTTATAGAAAAGCGTGTCTCCCGCTATTTTGGCTTATGACTTCGTTTATAACTCCTTTATGCACTGAAGCCCAATCTTTGTAAGGTCTCCTGAGAGCATCTAAATGATGGTGCTTGCTAACATTAATAGGCAATGGGGGAATTCTTTTTCATGTGTATCCTAATTGTCTGGGAAGAAAGGAAAACTGGTTGGGCTTGGTGGCATATACCTGTAATTTCAGCACTCTTGAGGCCAAAGCAGGACAATCGCCATATAGATCTGTGGCCAGCCTGGGGTACACAGTGAGTTCAAGGCCAGCCTGGACTGCATAGCAAGAACTTGTCTCAAAAAAAAAAAAAAATCAGGATTACAGAGATCAAAGTCAAATTTCTCAAACAGTTCAGGTTTGGTTGGCATGAAAATGAAGTTCTCTCTCCCTTAACCACCATCAAAAGAGAAACCCTAAGTAAACTGAAGCTGAACTAGTCAGCTGGTTTTGTATTGTTCTGCTTGTCCCCCACCTTAAAAGTCATTTTGAAATGAACAATTGCTTTTTGTCTTTTGTTTCAGCCCTTTTTTTTTTACCCTCTCCTCTTTTTTATCAATAAAACCAACCTCCTCAGCTCAGCTCATTGGAATGCTTATTTTATTTTATGAAAGACATGCTAATCAACTGTAAAATTGATAGTAGAGCTAAATAAGATCATTATACTACATTGTTGTAATTCTATTCTCTGGCAGCAGGAAACAGTTAATGAGAAGAGTCTGATAAAGAGAATCTTTACAAAAGTTAAAGGAAGATGACAAAAGCTATAGCAACAGCAAGAAACCCTTGTTATCTACAGGCTTGACAAGGTAAGGGGAGTAAAATGATAGAATGTAACTCCTGGGGTGCTGGTATACATCTGTAATCCCAGCACTTGGGAGGCTGAGGCAGGAGGATCACTGTGAGTTTGAGGCCACCCTGAACCACACAGAGACCTTTGTAAAAGAGGCAGAGACAGAGATACACAGAGAGAGAGGAGAGGGAGAGAGAGAAAGAGAACAATGGAATGCTAAAAGAGCTGTAGCTGTAGCAAAATGGGGGAGGTTTGGGTCAGGAATTGTGGCTTTTGCTAGAGCAATGTCACATTATCAGTCTTAGCCTTGTCTCCTGCCAGAGCTTCCATCTGCTACACTCAACTTGCTGTGGAATTTAAGAATGGAGCCTGATGGATGCAGAGACTACAGCATAAAGCATGTATCTAGCATCTTGGGCACAGAGCAGGGAGGAAAAGTTGGAGAGTAGATTTGGAAAAGCAAACAATGAGATCAACTTCGTGACACATATATGATTGAGGAAAAACCTATGAATGATTGACATAATTGTGGTGTCCAATTGGTGGGAGCAAGTTGTGAACTTTAGTTAACAAGAAATTCTGCTGTCAGTTCATGGCTTTAGAAGTGGCCCTAGGAGGAGAATTTTGAGAAGTGGCTTCCTGGTGCTTCTAGGCTCTGAAGTAAAGGACTTGGTTTTAGAGGAATGAAAGGAATTAACCAGCTCAGCAGTGGTGACTGGGCCAGTTTGCATGTGGCAGCCTGCTGGAAAGGTAATGGGTTTTTTGTTTGTTTTGTTTTGCTTTTTGAGACAGGATCTCGCTATGTGGTTCAGGCTGGTCTGGGGCTCACTTTGTAGCCCCGGCTGGTCTTGAATTTGCAACCATCCGCCTGTCTCAGCCTCCCAAGTGCTGGGATTACAGGAGTGCGCCAACACACCCAGCTGGTAATGAGGGTTTTGTGAGTGCACTGTAGTGTAGACCTCCACTTGTTGATGCTTAGCCCTTGGAAAGAGGAATTATGAAATTCCTTACTAAAAAGGCTCCACTTAAGGGCTGGGGATCTAACCCAGTGGTATAGGTACCTGCCTAGCAAGTACAAGGTTGCAAGTTCAATCCCTGCTACCAAATAAATAAATAAATAAATAAATAAAATTTAAAGAGGCTCTGCTTAAGAACCAAGTGTGGTGGATTAACTGTCAACTTGTAACACCCAGCTGAACCAGATAAGTGTGGTGCTGGGTGTGGAAGACCCACCTGAACAGTGTTGTTAACAGCACAAAAAGCAAACTGCTGGGGGACGTGGTGAGCTGTTGATTCTCCTGTAGAAGCTTGTCACACTGTCTTTCCTGATAAGAACTCAGCAGTTCTCATCGTTGGAGGAACATGCGTCTTCGCTGTCTCTGAGGATGCTGCAGTTCTCTTCATGGGAGCTCTGGTCCTTCTTCATCGTTGCTTCCTGGCTCTAGCGTAGATCCCTCAGCCTGCTGGCACAGACCTTTCATCCCACCAGTTTAGACTTGCTAGCTTTTACTACTGACCTTTGGGCCTTCTCAGAGCTGATCTTTGATACAGACTTGCATGAGACATTATCATGGGCCCTAGGCTTTCTGCTGGACCTGTGGGGTACGTTATGATGCTCTCTACGCCTTCAGCTGGACAGAGCATTGCTGTGGGATCCAGGCCCTCAGCTGGATTCTTTGTGTCTCCAGTGTGTGGACAGATCTCCTGTACTCTTGACTTGACTCTTTGGGTAACTATTATAAAATAATCCTATAAATCAAGTGTTCTATATTTAAACTTTCCCCTTGTAAACCCTGACCACAATACCCGGTGACTGACAGAGACTTTGGTAACTTAAGGAAGGATATTCTGTGATATGGAAATCAACTTTCCACTCTGTGCCGCAGATATTTTTGAAAGCCATGGTGGAGGTGGTTCTGATCTATTTTCTATATTTGGAAAAATATAGACTGCATTACAATCAATACTGTGGTGCCCCCTGGCCTGGACTAAATGCAGAATTTCAGCTTTCTACCCTTGCTGGTAGAGGTTTTCATTCTACTTGGGAGGGGCAGGGCAGGGAGAGGGGAGAAACAGGTGAAGTCAAATGAAGTCAGAGTTGGAAAGTATATTTCACAAAGAGTTAAATAGAGGTTGTGTAAAACAGGCAGTGGAGAGAAATCTGAGGTCAGGAAGGGGCTATAAAAATTCCTTTATATTTAGAAGAAAAGCACATTTAAATCTGAACATCAGTAATAGTAACCAGCAGGATCTACAGAAAGGGAGACTCAAGCATTTCAAATGTTAGATTATTATCAGGGATAGCAAAGCACAAGTGCACCTCCCCAGCCCATTTTATTTGTTATGTTGAAACAGGGTCTTGCTAAATTGCTCAAATTGACTTAAAGATTATGATCTTTTGCGTCATTCTCCTTGAGGTGAAAGATTAGGACTGGGGCAAAACAGTCAAAAGCCTGGCAGGAAGTGTTAAAGTCACGAAGACCTAGGAGACACATAGAACACGGGATTCTGGGTGATTCTGCAGCTCCTGAGCACTGTACACAAAACCAATCAGGGGTTAGGATATAACTCGGTGTGAAGACCATAGGTCCATCCTTATTACCACAATACACAACTCTTTTTCCATTCAAAGTAAAAGCAATGTTTTTTAAATGTAAAAGCAATTTTGCAACATTCATATACTGCTGTTTCTACGTTCTGAAAGCTTGTGACTTATTTGGTTTATGCCTCAATTTAAAAAATGTTTTTGAATTGATGATTTATTATTAGTATTTTATTTATTTATTTTTTTGTACCAGGGATTGAACTCATGACCTTACACTTGCCAGGCAAGCACTTGTGCTACTGAGCTAAACCCCTGACCCTGTTTTGTCTTTCTGAGACAGGGTTCACTATGCAGTTCAGGCTGGCTTTGAACTCACTCTGTAGCCCAGGCTGGCCTCAAACTTGTAGCAATCCTCTTGCCTCAGCCTCTCAAGTGCTGGTATTACAGGTGTGCGCCATTATAGCTGGTGCTGTTTATTATTAGTAGTATTTTCAGTAGTGGGGACTGAACCTTGGTTCTTCACACTGATCTACATTCCCAGCCTACTTTTTCTTTTTAGAGAAGGTTTTATTAAATTGCTAAGTTTCCCAGGCTGGTCTTGAACTTATGATCCTCCTGCTTCAGCTGTTTTGAGTACTGGGATTATAGGCCTGCACCATCAGACCCACTCCTTAGCCCTTTTACAATTTTTATTTTGAGATAGGGTCCTGCTAAATAGCCCTGGATGGCCTTGAATTGGGATCTTCCTGCCATCTTAGTGGGATTGCAGGTATTTGCCACTGCTTTTCACAGCGCTTTTTAAAAATGTGAACTTTTTTCTAAGTGTGATGTCACATTCTGTAATCCCAGCACTCCAGAAGGCTGAGGCAGGAGGATGACAAATTAGAATGCAGGGGCAGGCAATTTAGCCACTTTGTGAGATCCTGTCTCAAAATAAAATGTTTTTAAAAAGAGCTAGAGACAGAGCTTAGCACAAAGTCCCTGGTTCCAATCACAAGTTAACAAAACAAAACATAAGCTTCACTTCTTTTGGGATAACTTTAGATTTAGGAATGAAAGGGTAGCACAGAGATCTTTGTGTACTCTTTACTTAGCTTCCACTAATATTAACATCTTATGTAACCATGGTGCTATATCAAAATTCAGGAGTTAATATTACTATAATACTATTAACTAAATTATAGTATTGATATTTCACTTCTTATGTCCTTTTGCTTCTAGTTTCCAGTCCAGGTTACCACACTGCATTTAGCACGGTGCTTTTTCATTTAAAATGTATTTTAAAGCTGGGCTTCATGGGGCATCCCTGTAATCCCAATATTCAAGAGGTGGAGACAGGAGGATCATGAGTTTACGGCCTGGTTAAACCACATAAGCCAGACCATGAAAACAACAAAACAAATAAACAAGTGTATCTTTGTTTTTTGTTTCTGTTTTTGGTACTGGGATTGAACCCAGGGACTTTGCAATAAGGTACATCCCCAGACCTTTTTATTTTTTGTGATGAGTACTCTCTAAATTGCTTAAAATGCCAAGGTTGGATTTGAGTTTGTGGTCCTCCTGCCTCAGTTTCCCAGTGTGCTGGGATTATGGGCCAAACAAATGTACTTTGTAACTAGATGGGGTGGTTTGTGCCTATAATCTCAGTTACTCTTGAGGCTGAGGCAGGGATCACTATTCAAGGCTAGTCTGGGCAATTTAGGAATTGCCTAAATAAATAGGATTGAGGATGTAGCTCCATAGTAAGGCCCTTGCCTAGCATGCACATGACTCTGATTCAGTCCTCAGCATTATAAACATTAAAATAAAATCAATAAATAAAAAGGGCTGGAAAGGACACATACTTGTAATCCTGGCACTCTGGAGGCTGAAGTGGGAGGACTATAAATGTGGGTCCCATGAAATGCAATTTAGCAACTGCCCCTCCCACCCCAGGGCCTGGGGATATAGATCAGTGTGAGGCCCTAGGGTTCAATCCCTAGCACTACAATAACTACCTAAAATTAAATAATAAAAAGGACTGGGATGTAGCTCAGCACTATAAATTCAATAGTGAATGGTGCAAAAAAGAAAAAGGAAAAAATATATCTTAAAGATTGTCTCATATCATTTCATACCCAGTTGTCTAACTCTCTGGATTACAGAATGAATGAATTCTTGGAAGTGACATTCACAGTTAATAATTATGTGCATCTAAAAATTACCAAACCCAGCGGGGGAGGAGTGTGATTTAGCATCGGAGTTTGTTCTTATCATGCAGGAGGCCTTGAGTTCAATCCCTAGTACCAGAGGAAAAAAATATCTAATCTAAGGGTTAGATAATTAATTGCCTGCTAGCTGGTACCCTTGTGATTTGAATATTGTATGTTTCTTTATGAAGTTCCAAGATTAGGACTGGGGATTAAATGAGAGTGATAAATGTAATCACGAGTTTTTGCACACCACAATACAATTCGTTTTAAAGGAACTAGCGCAAATGCTACATAAAGCATTGCTTGATTTATATTCCGGCAACACAGTAATCATTGTAATTTGACCTGTAGGTTGACCCCCCTCCTACGACCACTAGGGGGCTCTGCTAGAAGCGTTTTATAATTTATGTCAGTCCGTTTAAGGCAATGTTTTGGGATGATGCTTTAGAAAACTCTTAAAACTTGAACTTGGGTTGTTTTTTGTTTTTGTTTGTTTGTTTTGTTTTTTTGGTACCGAGGATTGAACTCACAACCTCGCACTTGCCAGGCAGGCACTTGTGCCACTGAGCTAAATCTCCAGCCCCCAGAAAACTCTTAAAACTTGAAAGTTATGATCTAATCCAACTTCCTTACATCACAGATGGAGAGATCAAAGCTGGCCAAAAGAACTAATAGGGAAAAGGCCTGGAATAAAAAAATTGTCTCTTGGTTTTTGAGACAAGAGTTCAAGAAATTCCCTTTTTTAATACATCTCCACTGAATGATTTGCCTCCAGCGGCTATTTCTCTTTTTATTGCCAAAGTCCTAATTATTTTTGCTAAAATCATATATTTGTGATTATTTTGGTTTCACATCTTTTATTAGTGCATATTAGTTCTACAGATTAATGGCTTTCATTTAGGCAGATTTGTACGTACACATCACATACTTTGGTCATTCTCACCCTCCCATCGCCCACTGTGATATTTTTATAATAGAGTATTTTGCTGTTTGGTTCGATGAAGGAATTGCACGAACTTCTAAAATAATACCTTTATTATTTATTCCAAAATGTTCTATTCAGTCAGATGTGCACTAGAATTGCAGCACTTGGAAGGCTGAGGAAGGAGGCTCCCTGTGAGTTCGAAGCTAGTTTGGGCTACAGTGAGTTCAAGCACAGCCCAAACTACACAGCTAGAACCTGTCTTAAAAAAAAAAATTATTCAAATTCCTCTACCAAAACCATATTACTTATTGTAAAACCTAGCAACTACTTTCAAACTGCCTTTCAAACTTCCTCTCCACTTAAAACACTATTCTTCTTACTCATTTATTCATTATTTATTGAGCACCTATTAGTGCCAGATTCCTTTGTAGGTCCTAGGCTTACAGAAGTAAAGTGCTTTCCTCTCCCACCCCCCCCACCAGATTCCATCTTTTTTTTTTTTTAACTTTTTAAAATGTACACATGTCTTTTTAATTCTGTAGTACTACGTATGGTTCTCGAACTACCACCAGCAGTAGCAGCTGGGTGCTCATTAGAGATGCAAATTCTTAGGTCCACCCCACACTCTAGGGATCAGGCCCAGCAATTTTTTTTTTTAACAAGCTCTCCAGGGATTTTGATGCACACTCAAGTTTGAAAATCAAGGTTTTAATTCCACAGCCCTAATTATCGAAATATGTCAAAGATCAACATAAAGCTTCCAATCCCACCCCAAACCTCTCTATGGTACATCTTTCTCAAGCGCGCCAGTTGCGATCCAACAATAAATGGCTCTTAATAGTTTGTACCACCTGAGATGGTGGAATCATAGTGGCACTACAATGGTTCCAGAACAAAAGCCACCGCAGTGGGTTTTCTGGGCATGTCCCAATCGACAGTGGGTCGGACTGAGTTCTCGGCGAGAGGCTCCCGACGCTAGACTCAGCCCCGCACGTTGAGGTCGGGCTGAGTCAGGACGGCCTCGGCCAAGTGGGCCGCTGGAAGGGGTCAGGTTGCGCTGGAAGCCTCGACCGTAGCACACGGATATAAAGAGAGGCTGAGGCGTGGGGCAGACCCGGGAGGCCCTGGCTGGGTGGCGTGGAAGCCGCACCCTCGCCGCTCCAGACGCCGGCAGGGCGGAGCCACGCGGCCGAAGCTCCCGCGGAGACGCGCGGGGCGGCGCGGGCTCGAGGCAAGGCGTGTGGGGGCTACAACGGGAGCGGCTGCGCCGCCCGGCCGGGCCCGAGTCCTGCGCATGCGCGGCGCCGGCGCCATTTTGGTGGCCGGGCGCGGAGGTGATTCTACACGAAGGAGATCGCCGCGGCGGTGGCAGGGGCGGCAGTGGTAGCCTTCGAGTGCTTGGGTCTGAATCGCCGAGGGAGGAGGCGGTGGAGGAAGAGGTGGCGACGGCGGCGGTGGTCGTAGCGGTGGCGGAGGAGGCGGGTACGAATCAGCTGCGGGCGGAGACATGGCCAACATCGCGGTGCAGCGAATCAAGCGGGAGTTCAAGGAGGTGCTGAAGAGCGAGGAGGTCAGAAATGAACTCCCGGGCGTCCCCCACCTCCGCCCAGGGCGGGAGGGCCCCCCCAGCGGCGACCCCAGCGTCCCCGGGAGCCCCTAGTGGCCTTGGCTGCGTTGCCGCTGCGCCCGCGAGGGGCCGCCGCCCCCCTCCCCTCCTCCCTGCCGTCGTCTCCCTCCGGGTCCGGGTCGGGTTCTCGGGTTCTAGCGGGCGGGCGGGGAGCGCGCTGCGGGGCGGGACGGCGCTCCTAGGGGCGCCCCAGGCGGCGACCGTCTAGGGAAGGAAGGGAGGCGGCGGGTGGGGAGGGAGCAGGCCGAGCCCGAGAAAACCCGGGAAGTGGGTTGGGGGAAGGGGAAAGGTGGTAACCGGATCCGGGGAGCTGTGCGAGGGCCCGCACTTTTCAGGGGATTCTGGGTTATTGCCTGCCAGGCCTCTGCTGTCCTGTCCTTAGGGAAGGGAAGAGAAGGGAAGGGAAGGGAAGGGAGGACGCGAGCCTTTAGATGTGGATGCATGGAGGGGTACAGGCTGAGTTACACACAGTAGTTGGGTGCCGGGAGACCGGGGGGAGGCATAATGGATAGCGCCGTAGTGGGAGGCAGGGATAAGGGAATTTTCACCGGAGGTAGGAAATTAATTCCAAGTTAGATCATTATCTCCTTGCTTTCAAACCCCCTCCCCCCGCCTCTGTATTGTCATCTGCAGCTTTTTGACTGACCAGAGGCAAGTTGTTTGGTGTGTTGAATATTTTTAGCTAGGAAAAAAAATATTGGAGTATTTGTATAGCTTATTTCAAAACAATGTTGACAAGTGATCAAGATGTTTCTCCTAAGACAATGTCTCTCTTACTCGTTGTGCTGTGTAACTTCATTATGATGTTCCTCCTAGTTGAATTGACCCTTACTTTTGAAAAATAGAACTATTAAGAACAAGGCATTTTACCAGATAAATACATTATTGTGTATCATTATTAAGTTTGTCCTGATCTGAAAGGTAGCACGACATAGTAGTGTGAATTTTTTAAGAAAAATTTCTCCTGTCGCTTTTCAGTCCTGCAGAGTTTGGATACTGTACACTACTGCAGGCCACACTTACTTAAAATATCATAGACTTATTTGCGAACTAAACAAATATTAGTGTAATTTTTCATACCAAAGTCAAGAATGTCAGGTTGTTTTCTCCATTAAGTTTAATTGGTTAATACAGAAAATGACTATTACTTTAGAGATTGGCATTTATTATTGAACACATCAAGCTATTTTGTTGTTTTCTTTTGTGGTCGGTACCTTGATAATGTCAGTAGTGGTTTGTGAAATTCACCATTCTAATTAAGTCCAATAACACATTTTTGTTTGTGCCACTGAGCGTATTGTGATCATATTTCTTTCTAATTACACATGGCGAAACTAATAATTGTCATAACAATTATTAGACTTACTGAATCTGATTAGTAGATAACTAAATAGTATGTAAGTGATGATCCTTTTAACAGAGCATGTGTATGAACTCTGAACTTTGCATTTGTTCGCTTGCCAAAACTTGGAATGGAGGCATGACTTTGTATTTTTGTGGTATAATGCAGAAATAGTCGTAAACATGTATACTGAAACAGTGTAAGAAGTTTAATTTTTTAAATAAGGAAATGTATTACAGGATTCGTATTTGAGATATATTCCTAATGAAAGATTGCAGCTGTTGCCATCAGCTTGAAACATTTCTATAATGTGGTTGTGTGTGCCTGAATTTTAATAGATTTCTAATGCCTTATTTTCTTATACTTAGTGGTAAACTACTGCTCAGATAATTCATATGGTCTCTTTGCTTTCTGTAAAGTGACTTTTCAGCATGGTTTATGTACTTAAACTGAAGATCATCAGAAATTCTTGTGTTGCTCTAGTAATGCATATTACTATACTAATACTATTGCTCTTTAAGAGCCACAGTATTTCAGGAAAAGAAAATACAAAATGCAAACAGATTTTTTAAAAGTATAATATTGTGGTCTGGGGATATAGCTCAGCGGTACAGCGCCTGTCTGGCAAGTGCAAGGTCCTGAGTTCAATTCCCAGTACCCCCCCCCCCCCAAAAAAAAGAGTAGTGACTTGTTCCCGAGGAACAGCTCAGAGGTGCATCCCTTGCCTGGTATGCAGGAGGACTGGGGTCAACTGCCAGCAGCTTGTAAGAGATGAAATAGTACCTTTATAAATCTGGAAAGAAATTTTTTCCAGGAAAGAAATTTTTTCCAGGAAAGTAAGTGGCAAAGAAAATTGAAAGCGTCTAATAATTTAATCGCGGAGTAAATATAAACAGATAGTTTTATTTTCACCAGTATTTTATTTCATTGGTATTTTAATAGGCACAGTTGTGTACGTAGATTATTTTCAACTCGTTGAGATACTTGTACCCCCATATTTCCTTAAGTGTACAAAAAAATACATATATATGTTGTGTGGGTGGGTTTTTTTTGGTCCCAGGGATCGAACTCACTAATAAAATTCTTTCTGATTCTTTTCCTAAGGATTTATTTTCCCTGATGGTAGAGTTTGTTTGTGGTTTGCTTATTTTATTTATTTTGGTACTGGAAGTCAGACTCAGGACCTCTTGCTTGCCAGGCAGGCACTGCACTGCTGAGCTAAATCCCCAGCCCTTGTAAATATATTTTCAATGACTGATCAAGTAATGAAATATTGTAACATGTCATGAGAATCTCTGTCAAAATTTAATTCATATGCTTGTGTTCCCTAAACGTATTGGCTAATTTCAGGACGTTTGGTGGGCATTCAAATACCTTTTTAAAGATAGCTGGTGTGTGTTGAATTCTGGAGCTTATAAGTGGTCATGGAGTGTGTTAAAAGTATAGCCTCTTTTCCTGGTATTCCCAGCTCTCCTGAGATTGAGGCAGGAGCATTGCTGTGAGTTTAAGGCCAACCTGGGCTACATACTGAGTTCAGGGCCATCCTAAACTACATGGGAAACCTTGTGTCAAAAATGAAACAAAACAAAATTAAAATACAGGTTGTAGGTAAATGTGAAAACTGAGGTGCAGATGAAATAAAGGCACCATCGAGACCTCTTTTCCTTTGGACAGTGTTTGGAACTGATCTTTTTGTCTGCTAGATAGTCTGTTTTGTTTGGTAGTTTGCTGCATAGTCTAGGCTAACCTTGAATTTACTGTGTAGCCTAGGCTGGCCTCAATTCAGTTTCCTGTTCAGCCTCCCAGTATTGAGTTTACAGGTATGCACATACATCAGAATTTTAAGTAATGGTCCAGAGTTGCTAGGAATGAAAAATTTATTAACAGTACATTTTATAATTTTGTTGAGTCAATATAGGTATATTCAATACCTATAGTCAATATAGGTATATAGTCAATATAGGTATAGTAATAAAGGTAAATTGTTGGATGTGAGGATGTAAAATCCTTATCTGTTTTATTCATGAATTGTGTTATTTTAATACCAGTTATTGCTTCGGGTAACTGCCAATTGTAGAATGCCTGTCAGTGTCATTGATTATACATTATTGTTCATTCTTAATAACAGGTGTTTGAAATGTGTTCTGGTGGTGCATTATAATCCCAGCACTGGAGGCTGAGGCAGGAGGATCACTGTTTAAGGCCAGCTGGGGCTACATAGAACTTGCCTCAAAAAACAGTTCTTTGGGAAAAAAAACAAACTACTAAAAGGGCTGACGATTTAGCTCAGCAGCATAAATACCTGGCTTGCAAGCACACAGTCATGAGTTCAATCTCTGGTACAAAAAAAAAAAAAAAAACAAAACAGGTCTTTGAATTGACTTTCCTATTTCTTAGGTGAGGAAATTGAGATTCAGAGAAGTTAAATTGTGTGTAAATACATAGCTTTGGAATTTGAATCTAGGTTTGCTTGTGTTTATATTATACTGCACTGCCATGACTTGGTCAAAGATAGATACATTTTAGTTATTTAAAAATAATTTGCCTGACTTTCTGAGGCCTGAAGGAGAGAGACCCTGGCGCCTTGGGACCTGCACTATGCAGTTGACTCGGGGTGCTGGGAGAACAAGGATCTCCTCCCCTCTCTGGTGGGTGGCTGAGCCTGCCGGCGTGTGGGCTGAGAATCAAACATCTCATGTTGTCCTGTCCCCCATCCTATGCCCCCCCCCTTAGCAAGTGGGAGTCAGTTAACTACACATCTTGTGAAAAGATTGGCTATGTTATTTGGTATGAGCTCCCCATATGCAAAGATATGGACAACCATTTGGAAGAAAACAAGAGACAGTATGACAGATAGTGAAGATCTCTGGTTGTCTAGCTTTGAAATTTATGCTTTCTTATGTCCCGTTCTGTTTTGTTGTGTTTAATTTTACCCCCTTTAAAATAAAAAAAATAAAAAATAATTTGCCAGGTGCAGTGACACACACCTGTAATCCCAGCCCTCAGGAAGCTGAGTCAGGAAGATCACCTGCAAATTCAAGACCAGGCTACGTAGGTCCTGTCTCAAAAAAAACAAAAAAAAAAGGTTTTTTAAGCTTGGTTTATACTGCTGGTTAAAGCATTTAAACACAGCTTAATATAATGTTGGCTTAAATTCATTGAGGTAAGTACCTAAACTTACAGGTTTACTTGACAATATTTTTTTCCCATAAAGCAAGGTCTCACTGGGATTACAGGCAAACCACCATGTCTGGCTTAACTTACTTACTTACTTACTTTCTTTCTTTCTTTCTTTCTTTCTTTCATGTGGAGAGAAGGGCTAACTCGGTAGCACAGGTGTCGACCTTGAACTCACAGCAATCCTGCCTCAGCCTTCTGAATGATGGGATTATAGGCATGTACCACCATGCCTGGTATATTTTCTGTTATTCTTATAGGGATTGCTTATATCTATAGTATAAACAGATTGGTTTCATGAAAGTTACTGTTGTATGTTGTATTCCTTCAGCATTTAAGTTTTTTTCATTTATTTATTTTTGGTGCCAGGAATCCAACTCATAATGTCGCACTTGCCAGGCAGGTGCTTGTGCTACTGAGCAAAATCCTTAACGATCATATAAATTTTACAAATTTGGCTGGGGGTTTAGCTCAGCAGCCTAAGTGCCTGCTTGGCGAATGTGAAGTTGTGAGTTTGATCCCCAGCACCACACACACAAAAATTGAGGTTATTCTATATAAATGTAACTACTTATTTTTAAAAAATCATTTTATTTTTGTAGGGCATGGTTTCTTTGGCATTTTGTGACTTTTTAAAAAATAGATTCTTATTGTATAGCTCAGGCTAGCTTTGAACTCATTATGTAGCCCAGGTTGGCCTTGAACTCACAGGGATCCTCTTGCCTCAGCCTCCTAAGCACTGTGTTCCAAACCTTTAGAAGACCATGTAAAATTATTGGAAGATGTGTAGAATTTATTTACAGGATAGACAAGGTTCAACAAATAATCTATTGCCTTTGATTTTGGGGGGGGTACTGGGGATCAAACTTACAACCTTGCGCTTGCCAGGCAGGCACTTAAACCACTGAGCTAAATCCCCGGCCCCTAACTTCTTTTTTTTTTTAAGACATGCTGGGGATGGAATGTAAGGCCTTAGTCCTGCTAAAAGCAAGTGTTGTTTTACCTTTGAGCTTTGATCCCAACCCATTTGTTTTTGATTGACTGATTGATTGGTTGATTTTTGTTTGAGACTAGGTCTTATTGTGTGGTTCAGGAAGGCCTTGAACTCACTGTGTAACTCACACTGACCTCATTTGTGGCATATTCCAGCCTCACCCTCCCCAGTGCTGGGATTACAGGTATGCTTGGCTATGCCTGGCTCTGTGGTTTTTTTTTTTTGGTACCGGGGATCGAACTCACGACCTCACGCTTGCCAGGCAGGTGCTTAAGCCACTGAGCTAAATCCCCAGCCCCCTGGCTCTGTTTTTGATTTAAAGGAATAGGTTTAAATTTGACCGGTTTGATTTAAATTTGCATTCAAAACATAGTTGTAATATGAATTTGAACAAGTTCTTATGATAATTAAATTTTTTGGAGCAAGTATATAATTTACACTTCTGTGTGACTTATTTAAATAATGTATCTTGCGGAGTAGTGGGGTGGGTTGAGCACAGAAAGCTTACCGATCAGGTTAAAAAAATCCAACAGTTACTCCAGAAGATAAGGGATCAGGAGTTCAAGACCAGCTTGGGTAACATAGCGGGACTTTGTCTCACAATTTAGAAGTTGTATTTTACTGATTTTTAATTTTTTCCCTTTTTGAAAATTTTTTTAAAAATTTATTTTTTTTTAATTGGTACTGGGGATTGAATTTACGACCCAAGCACTTGCAAGACAGGCACTTTATGCCACTGAGCTACCCAGCCCCCCCTTTTTTGTTTTTATTGGTATGTTTTAGAAATGCAAAATAATCACATTGATTACAGTAAACTTTGTACATGCTATATCTTGCTTTTTCACATTCCCCTCTCCTCCTGTCAAGCCCTCCTTAAGTGTAGAAATTTTGTATTCATGTTTTCCCTTCTTTTTTCCTTGTCCTTTTCTTCCTTTTCCCCTCTGGTTTCCCTTTTTCCCTTCTGGTTTCCCTTGTTCCCTTCTCATTTGAACATTTTCTTCTCATTTCTCAATATCTGTTACACATTTTTGTTTTTATTTACCCTTTGGTTTCTACACCAGGGAAACAATGCAGTATTGAAACCCTATTTATTTCACTTAAAGAGTATAGACTCAGGGTGCATCCATTTAGTTAGAAATACCTGAAGATTATCATTCTTTATGGTGGAGTGCTACTCCATTGTGTATTTTAAAAAAAACCCTCTATTTATCCATTCATTGGTTGAAGAGTATTTGGGCAGTTTCAGGATTTAGCTATTACAAACTGTGCTGCTTAAACAATGCATGCATGTATTGTAGTGGTGTGATGTTTTTAATTCTTTTGGGAAGATACCAAGAAAGGGAATAACTGAGTTGAATGGAACCTCTATTTTAGTTTTTTGTGGAATCTACACACTGATTGCTGCAGTGGGTGCACCAGTCTACACTCTCACCAACAGTGAAGAAAGGTTTCGTTTTTCTTCCCCATGGCCAGCATTTGTCATTGGTTGATTTCTTGAAAATAGCCATGCTTTCTTGAGATAGAATATATCAGCATTGTTTTAATTTGCATTCTTGAATGACTAGTGCTTTTGAATATTTTTTCATATATTTACCATTTCTGTCTCATCTGAGAAGTGTCTGTCTGTTTCAGTTGCTCAGTTTTGGATTGGATCTTTAAATATCCCTCCCCCTTTCTTTTTCTTTTTGGTACTGGGGATCAGCTCATGACCTCATGCTTGCCAGGCAGGCACTTACGCCAGTGAGCTAAATCCCTGGCTCTACCCCCACCTTTTTTGCTGGGGCCTAAGAATAGGAAAATTTATTGCAGAAAAGGAATGGAGAATAGGAAGAGCTCCTGAGAGACAGGAGGATTTCTGAATGGGTTGCCTTTGTATCCTTTATATATTCTAGATCTTAGTCCTTTGAGGAACAGCTGGAAATTTTTTTTCCACAGTTGGGTTGTTTGTTCCCTCTGATGGTGGTTTCTTTTGCTATGCAGAAGCTTTTTAATAGGATGAGTTCCCAGTTGTTGATTCTTTGTGATATTTCCTGTGCAATCAGGGTTTTGTTTATAATCTTTGTCTATACCAATGTCTTCAAGAGTTCTACCTATTCTGTCTTCCAGCAGAGTTGGTGCTTCTATTTTAATGTTTACATCTTTGATCTAGTTCCCTTTTGGTTTAGCACATGGTGATAGATACAGGTCTAGTTTTAGTCTTTGGCATGTGGAAAGCCAAGTTTTCCAGCACCATTTATTAAAGAGACTGTTCTTTTGTTGAAGGTGTTTGACTCCTTTGTCAAAGATGAGGTGGCTAAGTGTGTTGGGAGTTGTTTCTGCCTCTTCAGATCTGTTCCATTGATCATCAAATCTGATTTTTGTTTTTTTGTTTGTTTTACCAGTACCAGTTTTGTTTGTTTTACCAGTATCAGTGTAGCTTTGTAGTATAATTTCAAGTAAGAGATTGTGATGCCCCTGCCTTTGTTTTTTGTTGCTTTTTTAATTCTGGGTCTTTTCTGGTTCCAATTGAATTTTAGGATGTTTTCTCTAATTCTGTGAAATACGCTGTTGGTATTTTAATCAGGATTTTGTTAAATCTGTATACCAATTTTGGAAGTAGGACCATTTTCACTGTATTGGTTTTTCCTATCCAAGAGCAAGAAATATCTTTCCATTTTTTTGATACCACCTTTCATCTCCTTTTTTAGAGGACTATAGTTTTAATTGTATAGGTCTCTTACTTCCTTTGTTAGATTGATTCCTAGGAATTTCATTCTTTTGGATGCTATTGTAAAGGTGTTGTTTCTCTGATTTCTCTCTGAGTGAGTTTGTTAGTTATTAAATCTAGAACTCTTTTAGTGGAGTTTTTGGGGTCTTCTATGTGGAGTATCATGTCATCTACAAATAATGATAATTTAATTTCTTCCTTTCCTATTCTTACTGCTTTTATTTCTCTTAATTACTCTGGCTAATATTTCCAGAACTGTATTGAATAAGAGTGGTGATAGTGGCTATCCTTGTCTTTCTCCTGATTATAGAGTGAAAGCTTTTGTTCATTTAATGTAATGTTGCTTGTTGGTTTGTCATAGATGGGTTTTATCAGAGTGAGATAAAGACAATCTATTCCAATTCCAATCTTCTAGGGCTCTTATGAATGGGTATCGAACTTTTTCAGTTGCTTTTTCTGCATCATTTGAGATGATCATGTGGTTTTTGTGCTTGGTTCTGTTAATGTGATACATAACATTTATTGAGTTGCATATGTTGAACTATCCCTGCATGTCTGGGATGAATCCTACTTGATCAGGATATATAATCTTCTTGAGGATTTTTGCACCCATGTTCATTAGAGAGATTGGCCTGTGGTTCTGTTTTTTTGGTTGAATCCTTCTCTGGTTTTGGTATCTGAATAATGCTTGCCTCCAGGAATTAATTTGAGAGTATTGTTGCCTTTTCAGTTTCATTGAAGAGTTTGAGGAGTAGTGGCATTAGAGCTTCTCTAAATTTCTTACGGAATTCAGCAGTTAATTTGGTCCTTTCTTTGTTGGTAGTTTTAAAATTGTATCTTCAGTTTTATCGATACTGGGTTATTTAGAATTTTCATGTCTTCTTGATTCAGCTTTGGTAATTGCTTATGTATGTAAGAAGGTGTCAACTTCTCTGCATGTTCCATCTTTAATTATTATGAGTACAGGTTCTTGGAGCATGTATTGATGATCTGGATTTCTTTAGGATCTGCTGTGATTTCACCCTTTTCATTTCTGATTGCACGAATTTGAGTCTTTTTTTTTTTTGGATCAGGTTGGCTAATGGTTTGTCAATTTGATTTAATCTTTCAAAGAACAAACTTTGATTCATTGATTCTTTGGATTTTTTTAGTCTCTACTGCATTAATTTCTGCTCTGATCTTTATCATTTCCTCCTTCATATGAACTTTGGGCTTGATTACTCTTCTTTTTCTAGAAGCTTGAGGTTCAACATTAGGTTATTTGGAGTTTCCTCTGTTTTTCTGATGTGGGAATTTCCTGCTATAAGTTTCCCTCATAGAACTGTTTTCATTTTGTCTCATAAGTTCCTGTATATTGTATTGGTATTATCATTAATTTGTAGATACTCTCTAATTTCTTCTTTAATTTCATCTGTGATCCATTGGTTGTTTAGGAGGATATTAATTGATTTTCATGTGTTTATGAAGTTCATCTGATTTCTTTCTCATTGGTTTCCAATTTCATTGTACTATGATCTGATAATATTCATGGGATACTTTTCATTCCTTTGCATTTACTCAGGCGTGTTCTATGTATGTTCTAGTATGTGGTCTCCTTTGGAGAATATCCCATGTGCAGCCAAGAGGAATGCTGTGTAGCCCAGGTTGGCTTCAAACTCTAGGTAGTTCAGTCTGGCCTCAAACACTTGGCAGTCCTCCTGCCTCAGTCTCCTGAGTGCTGGAATTGTGCACCACCATGCCTAGCATTTTTTTTTTTTTTGTTAGTATCTGTTTGCTGTACATGAATTTTGCATTCATCTTGGAGAATAGGTACTTTTTTTTTTTTTTTTGCATTTAGAGTATTTATTACCAGGATTCCTGGCCTGGCCGCGGTAATAGACTTTTATATGGAATTGTTTAATTGTACTTTTTATGCCAGAAAATAAAAAGTTCAGAATCTTAAGGTCTTGGGTGATGTGTGCTGGGGGGATACAGGGGGGTTGGGGTCAGGCTGGTGGGACCTCCCCTGGGACTGGGTCTTTTTTTATTTTTTTTAAGTTTTTTAAATTTTATTTTAAAAGGGAGTAAAATTAAACACAACAAAACAGAACAGAAATGGGACATAAGAAAGCATAAATTTCAAAGCTAGACAACCAGAGATCTTCACTATCTGTCATATTGTCTCTTGTTTTCTTCCAAATGGTTGTCCTTATCTTTGCGTATGGAGAGCTCTTACTAAATAACATAGCCAATCTTTTCACAAGATGTATATAGTTCACTGGCTTCCGCTTGCTAGGCAGTGGGGAGAGGGAGGGGGGACACAGGATGGGGGACAGGGTGACGTGAGATGTCTGATTCTCAGCCCACACTCAGGCAGGATCACAGTCGACCCCCAGAGATGGGAAGAGTTCCTTGCTCTCCCGGCACCCAGAGTCAACCATACTGTGCAGGTCCCAATGCCCCAGGGTCTCTCTCCTTCAGGCCACCGAAAGTCTGCCACACTATCAGCTGCCCCCCAGAGAGGGAAGGAGCTCCTTGTTCTCCCAGTGCCCTGCGCAACTGCATGGTGCAGGTCCCAACGTGCCAGGGTCTGTCCTTCGGGCTGCCAAAAGTCTGCCACACTTTCAGCCGCCCCCAGAGAGGGGAGGAGTTCCTTGTTCTCCCGGCACCCCGAGTCAACTGCATGGTGCAGGTCCTGAGGTGCCAGGGTCTCTCCCCTGCAGGTCCCCCAAAGTCCACCATACTCACCTGCTATTTCTTTCTGATGAATTGACCATTCCATTTCCAAAGTTCTGAAATGGCCATCAGACCACAGAAAGAATTCTCTTTAGGCTCCTTTTTGAAACCAGCAGCTACAGCGATCTGTTGGCCTTGCTTCAGGGCTACCATGTATGTATCTTGATTTTTTTTTTTATTCCTCATCCCCTATCAGAATAAAAAAACTTGAAAAATGTGGTGACAGTGTACAAGGATGATCAGTACGTGCAGTGAATATTTAAATTTTAAAAGTCTAAATGTAAAAATTTAAAATGTTGAAGACACATTGCCATTATTCCTGCTCAGAATACTACCCCTTGGTTCCAACATGCCTATCCCCCTCATTCTTACCAGTTTCTGAAGCAGATCTGAAAATCCTCCCCTGAGTATCTTTAGTTCTTGAGTGTACAAAGATGGTAGAATGGTGCTGTTCAATTCTATCCAGTGGAAAGACAACTTACTCAATCACAGTGCGCCCTTATCCACCTTAGTTACTATATCTGGCTTCATACAACAATGGAGACTGAGAACAAAGCAAAACAAAACTATGGTTCTAGTGGTAGAGTGCTTGCCTAGCATACAGGCCTGAATTCCATCCTTTCCACTGTAAAAATCTTTGATCTTTATCTTTCATTTTCTGGTATTTTGGAAACAGGGTCCCATTGTGTAGTGCAGGCTGGCCTTGAACTCACTTATATAGCCCAGGCTGGCCTTAAACTCATGGTGCTCTTCCTTCGTCAGCCTCTTTGAGTACTGATCTTTGTTTTTTGGGCATAGAAAATTTAGATACTTGTGAGCTACCCTAGCATATCACTCCTTTGTAAACAGTGTACACTCTACTTTTTCCCTAATGTTATTGACAATTACTGAACATTCTGACCACATCCCCTGAAGGCTTAAATCTTCTTAGAGTGGTAAGACAAAAAAGATGGATTAAAAATGCTAAGTGCATTGCTGGACGTGTGACAGCATAGAGTGCTCACCTGGCATTCATGAAGCCATGGGTTCAATTCCCAGCATGGGGTGGGGGGTGGGGTCAGACTCAGAGAGTAAGTGCTGTCAAAATTTTGAGGTTATGTAGATGAAAAGAACTTCTTGAGCTGGAGCCTAAAGGAAGGTTAAGCCTGGCCTCAAATTTCAAAGAGCAAGTCTCAAAGGAATTACAGAAGGCCAAAACTGAGCTCTTCTGTAGGCACTTCAGGTGGAACTAAGGAACAAATTAGTACAATTAGTTAAGAAATACTATATATTTCATATATTTAAGACAGATTGCACAGCCCCTATATCCAAACATAGTTGTGGAATTATTTTATTTTTAGCAATAATGATCTTTTCGTATCAAAGTAAAATATACGTAAAGTACCCAAATCAAAACCGGCACCCAGATCAAGAAACAATGTTAACTAGCACCATAGGAACTTGCTGTAGTTATTTTCTTAATTTCTGATAGCACAGATAAGATCTGAGTATGCTTGAGTGAAAATGGTGCTAACAATATATACTAAATGTTTATTTTAATTTTGAAAGATTTTTATTTATTTATTTTTCTTAAGATGTCTTTCAGAATCTTTTACGAGACCATACCATTTTAAAGCTGGATGTGGTGGCACATCCCTGTAACACTAGCAGTTGTGGAGACTGACGTAGGATGCTGTCTGGAAACAAAGTGCTGAGGATGTGGCCTAGTGTGAGGGAACTTTCCTACCATTTGTGTGGCCTGAGGTTTAGTCCCTCTGTGTGGGTGCACGTGTGTGTGTGTGTGTGTGTATGTGTGTTCATTCTTAGAAAATGGTTGGAATGATATTGAATTTTACAGTCAAAAAGGACCTTAAGTCTAGGCTAAATTCTTATCTGTATTATGAGGAAGCTGAGATCTGAGGAGTTTGGTTGTTGTTCAGTCACACAGCTGGTTAATGTGAACCCAGGCTTTGTCCATACCAGTCTAATCAAAGAATAGTCAGTTATTTTATGGGACTGTCTTGTTCATTAAGCTACAGCAGCTGACAGTATTGTTTTTTTTTTTAATTTTTGATGGCAAATTGTTTTGGAGTCTACCTGTGCAGTTCAGGCTGACCTCAAATTGGCAATCCTCCACCCCTCCACCTCCCCAGTGCTAGGACTGGGTAGGTGTGTGCTAGGATGGCTGGCTTCTCAAGTAAATTTAATTGTGATTATTTGTTCTCTTAGTGTGAGAATTTAAACTTGGCCAGGAAGCTGAGATATTTAATTCCTGAAGCATTATATAGTAAATTTAGAGCGTGGGCTTTGGAATTAGATTTTCTCTCAAGTACTGGCTTTTCTATTTAATACCTGCAATACTGACTATATCTCAGGTTTTTATCTGTAAAAATACAGGAAAGTTAAATATTCCTATTGCTTAGAGCATTGCTTGCGATACAGTAAATACCAAATGGATAGCAGGTAGATATTAAAATTAGCTATATTTTCATATTATGCTTATTGTTCTTGGATCTGAGAGGTTTCCTTAAGTGGTTTAGAGGTGCTGTTATGTGAATTTGTCTCAGGGGAGGATTGGGGCTAGACTTTCATAGTATTTCTTGGTCATCAGTGTGTAAATATTGCCTGAGGCTAAATGGTCACAGAGTTATATGTGGGACTTGGTTTCAAGATGTTACTCTTCCCTTGTGTGAAAGTGTTACCCTATATTGGGATTGAATCTAAAGAGTCCTGACCTACATCCCCAACACTTAAAAAAAATGTTTCTTAAAAAAATTTTGAGTCAGGGTCTTGGTAAATTACCTAGACCAGTCTAAAATTTGCAGTCTTTCTGCCTTAGCCTCTTAAGTACCTAAGATTACAGAAGTAAGGAGCCATACTCAAGAAAGTGTTACCTTTTTACAGAAAATATACTTGAAATTTGGGAGATGTCCAAATAATACAGATTTATGGAATTACTGTGGATTTTTTGACATGGCTCTGGAATCCAGTTTCTAATTCTGCAGTGTGTAACCTTGGATCCTTCTTTAAATCCCTATTTCACAATTGGGTTTTGGAAGTAGGTGTTTAGAAAGTAGGTGTTCAGTCATTTGACATCCATGTTGTTGTCTTACCTAATTTTAAATAGATAGAAGACATTAATTTCATTTGTAATCTTTTTGGGATGTGAGTCAGTGGTAGAGTGCTTGCCAGTCATAGAGGAGCTCCTGGAGTCTGTCCCTAACACTATTATAAGAAAGAAATTCCTTTTCCTTTCTCCACCCTTTACTTCTCTGGTTTTACAACAAATTTAAAATAACTACGTATGCCCGGGATATAGCTCAGTGGCATAAGCGCCTGCCTGCCAAGTGCAAGTTCCTGAGTTTGATCCCCAGTACCAAAAAGAAAAAGTCTCTTTTGACAAATCATTATCAATATTCATATAAGCTGCTTTTCCCTATTCTTTTAAAAATATTACTATTACTAGTACTGTTTATTACTGCTACTAGTATTATTTGTAGTACTGATGATTGAACCCAGGGCCTTTTCACTGAGCTATGTTGCAGCCTCTGTAAAAAAAAAAAAAATTTTTTTTTTTTTGGTACCGGGGATCGAACTCATGACTGCATGCTTACAAGGCAGGCACTTATGTCACTGAGCTAAATCCCCAGCCCTTTAAACATTTTTTGAGCCTGGTGTGGTGGAACATGTTTGTAATCCCAGCATTTGTTAGACTGAAGCAGGATCATCACTCTGAGTATGAGGCCAGACTGGGCTACATAGTGAGCTCATGCCCAGTCTGAGACCCTGTTACAAAACAAAACAAAACAAAACAAAACAAAACAAAACAACCATTAAATTTTTTTTTTCCTTGGTGCTGGGCTCAGTTTGCAGTCCTCAGGCTCCTGAGTACTGGGATTATAGGTATGTGCCATCAAGCCTTGCTTTTTTGTTTCTTTCTTTCTTTTTTTTTTTTAATTAGTATCGGGGATCGAACTCATGACCACACGCTTGCAAGGCAGGCGCTTGTACCGCTGAGCTAAATCCCTAGGCCCAACTTTTTTGTTTTTTTGAGACAGGGTCTCTACACAGTCCAGACCTGTGTTGTACTCACTGATGGAGCCAGGTTGGCGTCAGATTCTCATCCTGCTACCTCAGCCGCTCAAGACTTGTGCTAGCATGCCCAACTTCCCCATTTGCTTTCAAAGATTTTAACCTTCTCATTCTGGGTTAACCCTGTCCTTTTTTTTTTTTTTTTTTTTTTTGAGACAAGGTCTCGCTATGCAGTTCAGGCTGGCCTTGAGCTCACTTTGTAGCCCAGGCTGGTCTCAAACTCACAACGATCCTCCTGCTCCTGCTTTAGCCTCCCAAGTGCTAGGATTACAGGCATGAGTCACCACGCCCAGTTTAACCCTGTTCTTTAAATGAAGCAAAACATATTATTCCATTTTTTCTTGGGAGTAAATACTATACTGAAGTTGCTGTGTATCCATCCCTTTTGTATATAGTACTAGAGTTTGAAAGCAGGACCCTATATGATAGGGAAGCCCTCTACCACTTAGCTACATTCCTTGTGCATATCCTTCTAATTCATTTTCAAAAAATTTTTATACCATATTTGGTTGTAAAAATAATTTTATGCTCTATTTTTTAAAAGTTTAAAAAACTTTACATAGGTAATTAATACATCTGTAATTTTAGTTTAGAAAAATTTAGATCTGTTAATGATTTTTTTTATAGTTCATAGAATTAAATTTAAGGCTCTTGCTCTGAGCTACATCTCCAACCCTTGTTATGTGTTTTTATTTTGAGATAGTGTCTTGCCAAGTTGTTAAATTGCCCCAACTGGGCTGAAACTTGTGATCTTGCTGCCTCAGCCTCCCAAGGGCTGGATGACAGGCCTGCACCTGTCACCATGCAGTTGTTTGTTCTTAATTCTTGCCTAAATTTTTTGGTTTACTTTTTTGTCACTTTGTTTGTTTTTACAGTTTTTTGAGATAAGGTCTCATTGTGCAGTCCAGCTAGTCTTGAACTCACAGCAGTCCTTCTACCCCAGCTTCCCAAATGCTGGGATTACAGGTGTGTACTACCACCCCAGCTATTTTGGGGGTTTTGCTTATTTTGAGATAGTCTCAGATTCATGGAAGTCCTCCAGGGAGTTCCAGGAACTGCCACCATGCCTAGTTTAGTTTTGGATTTTTGACATAGGGTCTTACTGTATAGTCCAGACTGGTTTTGAACCTCACTTGTGTAGCCCAGACTGGCTTCAAACTAATCCTCCTCCTTTGGTCTCTTGAATGCTGGGTTTATAAGCACTTGAGTCTTCATTTCTGTTTTTGTTCTTGATGGTACTGGGGATTGAATCCAAGGTCTTTTCACTAACCTACATCCCTAAACATTTTTTTAATTGAGACAGAGTTTCACTTACATTGGCCAGATAAGACTCAAATTTGTAATCTTTCTGTTTTAACCTGTGAAATATTGGGATTATAGGCATGTGCTACTAAACCCAACATCTTACCCATTTTTATTTATTTTATTTGTTTATTTTGGGTACTGGGGATTCTGGCACTTGCCAGATAGGCACATGTGCCTCTGAGCTATATCCCTTTCCCATTTTTAAAAATGTAGTTCAAACTGGTGCACATCTGTAATCCCAGCACTCAAGAGGCTGAGGCAGGAGAACCCCTTGGAGTTCTCAGCCAGCCTGCAATGTAAAACAAGACTGGAAAAAAATAAAAATAAAAGCATATCATTTGCTGGTATTAAATGTATTTATATTGTTGTATAGCTGCTACTGCCATCTCTCTCCAACTCTATTCATCTTGTAATATTAAGATTCTGCTCAACACTAATTCTGTATTTATCTGTTGACCTGGCCCCTGACAGTCACCAGGCTCCTTTCTGTGTCTATGGATTTGACTATATTATTTGTGCTCTTACGAGTTGCTCCACTTAATATTTATTTATTTATTTGGTGGCAGGGTCTTGCTATTTGGTCTGTGGTTGATTTGAATTTGTGTAGTTTAGATTAGGTTGGAGCCCATTCATTATCACAGGCATGCAGCACCGTGCCCAGCTTTATCTTACCTTTCTTTCCCCACAGTATGTAATAGGGATTGAAACTAGTGCCTTTGCACTGAGCTATATCCTCAACCCTTTTAAATATTTTAGATTTTGAGACACAGTTTTCTAAATTCCCCAGGCTGAACTGGAAGTTGGCAGTCTTCCTTCTTCAGCTTCCCAGATGCTGAGATTATAGGTGTATATTACCATATCTGGCATCAGATATCAAGATTAATATTTAAAGTAGTCTGACTCTGCTGTCTTTTCCTTATGGGTGGTATATTTATGTATTTTAAGAAATCTTTTTGGGCTTGGTGCATACCTACAAATCCCAGTGCTCTGGGAGGCTATGGCAGGCGAATCACAAATTCAGACTCAGCCTGGACTATTTAGTGATTAGTAAAACTTTGTCTCAAAATGAAAGTGGACTGTGAGTGTAGTTTATGCAAAGACCTTGGGTTTAGTCTCAGTATCTATTAAAAAAATACTCCCAACCCCCACAACTTTTCTTGGGTGGTAGTATAGCTCAGTGATACACCACTTGGCTAGCTTTGGACTGCTACAGAGAAAATTACAATGTTTACTGCATTTGTTTTTATAGAGGTAGTCCCCTATAGGTAGTTCTTTAGGAATTACTCTCTGTACTTAGGCTCCTGTCTTTGTCCTCATAATGAAAGGACTCCTTATGGCATAGTTCTACTTTCCCAGTTGTACATAGTTACATAGAGTAACTTCTCAATAATTATCCGATTTGGATGCTTTATTTACCATTTCTGCTTCTGTTTCAGAACTTTTTCTTTTTTGTTGCTCTGATACTATTTCTGATTTTCCTACCATGACATTACTATGCTTTATAAAAAATATTACTACAGGGGTGTAGTGATACATGCCCATAATCCTAGCATTTCAGGAAACTGAGGCAGGAGCATTAGAAGTTGGAGTCCATCATGGGCAAATTAGTGACTTAAGACTGTCTCAGAATGGGTTCAGTGGGAAGACTTTGGGCTTAATCCCAATTACGGTGCCACCCCCACAAGGTTATTACTGATTCATCCTTGATTCAAAATTATTCTTCCTGGGGCTGGGGATTTAGCTCAGTGGCATAAGCGCCTGCCTTGCAAGCAGGCAGTCGTGAGTTCGATCCCTGGTACCGATTAAAAAAAAAAAATTCCTCTTCTCCATCATCGTCCATCATCATCATCATCACTTTTATTTGGCAGTTCTGGGGTTGAATTGCTGGGCTCTCACTCTGAGCTGCATCCCCAGTCTCTCTCTCTCTCTCTCTCTCTCTCTTTCTTTTTTCTTTTTACTTGCCAAGTTTATAAATTGCCCAAACTGGACTGGAATTTGGGATCCTCCTGCCATAGCCTCCCACAGTGCTGAGGTTATGTGTTTGTGCCACCATATCCTAAGTTGATTCTCTATTTATTTTCAGTACTTTTTATCCTGCCCCCCCCATTACTCTAGGTCATGTTTTTGTCTCAGATGAACAACTCATATTAAAATAGCTTTCTTATTTATGCTTCTTTCTTTGCCATCAGTTTCTCCCATGCTCTGTTTAAAGTTTGTACTATGGTACTGATTGATTGATTGATTGATTGATTGATTTTTTTTAGATGGTTTCACTATGTAATTCAGGCTGACTTGGAAATCATGGCAGTCCTGTATCAGCCTTCTGAGTGCTGAAATTATAGGTGTGTATTATCACACCTGGCTAGCAATGGATTTACTTTATTTTTTTGAGGCAGGAGCTCACTATGTAGTGTGGAGGCTGGCTTTGAACTCACTTATGTAGCCCAGGCTGGCCTTGAACTCTGGATTTAATTTTTAATTTCTATTTTTTATGTTTTTGGTACTGAAGATTGAGTCCAGACTTACTTCAAACCCACTTCAATCCTCCTGCCTCAGCTTCTCAAGGGCTGGGATTACAGGCTTGTGCCACCATACCTAGCCTGGTGAGCTTTTCTTGAAACCTCATTTTACCTTTGTTCTCTAGTAGCACTGACGACTGTATTAGAGCAGTTATTTATTGGTAATAGTACTTAGGGCTTTCTAGTAGACTATTACTCAGGGAACTTTGGAAACAGGACCTCCCCTTACAGTCCAGGCTGGCTTTGTACTCATCGTATAGCCCAGGCTTGCCTGCAGCCCACAATGATCTTCTGCTTCAGCCTCTCAAGTACTGGGATTAGAGGCATATACTACCACACCTAACAAGAGCCTGTTACTCATCCTTTTCTCTAAGTACCTTGCATGAAATGCAGTAAGCTTGATACTGTTTGAAAGTATCCCCTCCTGAGTGATAAGAATCCAGTATTTTGGAGCTGCTGAAAGTGCTGTTTACAAAGTAGTTTTAGGGTGGGCTTTTGTTACTTTCAGTCTTTATGTACTTTTTTCTAAATTGTGTTTAGACTTTATTTCAGGTTACCATTCTGGGGTTGACTTCCTCAATTATGAGTTTAATACATTTTGCGGTTCCTTTTTCTTAAATTACTGATTAGTTTTAGTTTCATTTTACAGATGCATGTATTGGACATTTTGTTATCCTTTTTTTTTGGAGACAGGGTTTTATCATATATAATCCAAGCACTCCTTGAACTTGCTGTGTAGTAAGATTGTCCTGGATCTCTTACTATCTTCTTGCCTCAGTGTCGAAGTGCTAAGATTACAGTTATGTCACTATACTTCTTCCTTGCTGGTGTATGTGCACAAGAATTTTGGGTGTATATATGTGTGAATGGTGGCATACTTTTTTGTTTGTTTCTTGTATCAGGGAGTTGAACTCAGGGGCATTGCATTGAGCTATATCCCCAGGTCTCTCCCTCTCCCCCCCCCCCCATCTTTTTTGAGACAGTCTCAAAAAGCTGTCCAGGCTGGGCTTGCTATTTGATCCTCCTGCTTCAGCCTCCATGGTTTGCTGAGATTACAATTGCGTGCTACCATGCACAGGTGTGTTACACCTTTTAAAATATCTATGGACCTGGTCAGGGTTAAATGATGTCCTTAGGTATTTGTTAGATAAATTCTTACCATCTGCCCATAAGAACCATATATGAGTCATTGAGAACAGAGACTTGGTGTTTGTTCTCCAGCGCTTACTTATCGCATTGCCTGTAAACAGGAGATACTTGACTCAAACTCTGTGGAGCTCATCCCAGCCATCCTTTATATTCCTGCTGAGTCTTCGAAGAGTTGAATATGTCGACAGAGGTGTCTTCCAAGTAAATATGAATTTCCATTCCAGGGTCCTGAATTAGAATGATAGAATGTCATAGTCAAACACTAGGAATAAGATGGCATGAAGGGCTTCTTTTGCTTTATTTTGTAATTTTCCCCTTTGAATATCTCAAGAGGCATATGTTTAGTGTCCAGTGTATGACATCAGTTTTCTCATGGGTTTTCTTTTTCTTTCTCATTTTTAGTTTAACTCATCACGTATGTATTGAGTGCCAGCTATATTGTTAAAAGGTTACACAGTCCTATTCTTGTGGAGTAGATTATGGTCCATTTAAGGCAATGAGATCCTAAAGAATTAATTATAAGTGTTTTTCCATGGTTTAAGGAAAGTAAGCATGGTGAGGGGGAGGCAGCTGAACCTCAGGGAGAGTGTTCTTTGGGAACAAATTTAACACTGATACTTGGAGGACAAATTGGAGTTAATTTGGTCATGCATTAGAGGATGATCAGCTCTTACATGTATATAGGTAACTGATATATAATGAAGAATGGAAAGCTATTTAATTATTTTTCCTCTGAATATAAAAGTAATTAATACCTGTTAATTTATTACAGCATTTATAAAGTAAAGAGTACATGTAATTCCCTGGGAATACAGGAGCTTGCCACCATGTTGAGAAAGATTGGGTTTTTAAACACAAAGTGACCACTTTGACTTGTAAAAAAGTGAGACACAAAATACAAGTAAAAAGGATCTAAGAGTTAGGGATTCAGTTTGCTAGAAATAGCAAAAGAAACAAAGTAGTAGTAGTTTAAACAAATAGAAATGTTGGGAGGTAGGTATTCCGTATTGTTTGGTTGAGGCTTTAGTGTTATTTTTCTTTCCCCAAAACACATGAATTGGGGGCAACAATGGCACATAGGCTGCGCATTGTCATCCCCAATCATTCACCAGAGCACAAGACTTCTCCCTTCAATTGTCCAAACAGTACCAAAACAAATCTTTCTCTTCAGTGAACTCAGAGAAATCAGTAGAATAACTATCTTAACTAGTTTTTTATATACATATATACATGTACTTGTACATACGTTGTTTTGTTCAGCTTCTCATAGTAGGTTTTAGTGTTAATAAACTACTTCTAACATTTCAATTTATTATTCTTGTGAATATGACCTTTGTCTTCAAATTCTCAAGATGGCTGCCAGGAACCATGGCTACTCTTTTTTTCTTTTTTGTAACAGGGCCTTACCATGTAGTGTAGGCTGCCCTTGAACCTCACTTATATAGCTCAGGTTGGCCTTGAACTCAAGGTCATCATCAGCCTCCCAAGTACTGAGATTACAGGTATGTGCTACCATTCTCAGAAGACATTTCTGAATTTAAAATGATGAGGTTTATGTATGAAACAGCGTCTTATTACATAGTTCACGCTGACCTTGAACTCCCGAAGTCTTTCTGCTTCAACCTCCAGAGTGCTGGATAGGCATGTACCACCACGCCTGGCTTGTTTGTCTCTTTTAATGGGCTTTTCCAGAACGCTGTTCAGTGACCTCTGTTTCTGTATTTTAATCCATCACTGTACATCTGTACTATGGGAGACCACGAAATGTATTTTAGCTGAGCACATTGCCCCCAGTTGAAATCAGGGTTTCACTATCATCAATAAAGAAACAAAGAAAAATTTACTAGCCCTGCTATGAAAGGACCGGAGGAACAAAAAGGTCATTTGAAAAACTTCTAGGTAGCTAGGCAAGAGATTGTAGTTTTGGGCTAGAGTTGAAACAGAAGTTGGTGAGTAGTATTTGGATATGTTTAAAAGTATTTGTGCTGGGTGTGGTGCTGTATTTGGGAGGCTGACATACGATGATTGCCTTGAGTTTGAGGCCAGCCTGAACTGCCTAATAAAATCCTGTCTCAAAACAAAACAACAGAAATGGGCATATGTGCGCTCCTATAATCCCAGGACTCAGGAGGTTGAGGTAGGAGGATCATTGCAAGTTTGAGACCAGCCTAGGCTATGAAGTGAGCTTCCAGGCCAGCCTGAACTGCATTGCAAGCCCCTGTCTCAAAAAGACAAAACTACAACAAAATCAAAATAAAGTATTTTGGGTGTCTTTAAAAGGTATAGTTGGGCCGGGGGTTTAGCTCAGTGGTTTAAGCGCCTGCCTGGCAAACACGAGGTCATGAGTTTGATCCCCGGTACCAAAAAAAAAAAAAAAAAAAAGGTATAGTCAACAGAATTTGCTGGTGGATTATTAGGTTGGATTGTCCTAATGGCTTTAAATTGGAAAAATAGTAATAGAAAATGTGTCTGGTGTTTGGATCTAGAGAGAGACTTGACACTATGGATGTATAGGTGATATGTTTAGAGTCTACACTGCATGATATTAGAAGAAATTGACTAGACAAAGAGTTCTAGGATAAAGTCCTGAGTTTTGCTTTGGGCCCCTTGTTTTTTTTTTTTTTTTTTTTTAGTTAGGATCCCCTTCCTTTCCAGGTTGCCCTTAAGCTCACTGTGTAGTCCAGGTTGGCCTCAGATTCACAGTGATCCTCCTGCCTCAGCCTCCCAAGTGCTGGGATTACAGATGTGCTCCAGCATGCTTGATGCCTTTGCACATTACGAAGTTAAACCAACAGCAGCGGATAGAGAGTGAGCTATTCTGTTATTTATTAGAAAAACTAAAAGCAAGTAGTGGTATTGAAACTGAGGAAAGACAGTTACAGAAAGACAGTCTTTATGCTGAAAAGCAAAAATGACCACTGAATTTGCAACATGAGAATGGTTAGAGTGGGTTAGTCAGAGGATGTATGTGAGGAAGTAGCAACTATGGTCAACTCTGTAAGACAAGTTTTACTTTACCTAGGGGAGCAGAGATGACAGCCCATAGCTGGAGAACACTGACTTGAGGGTGTGTTTTAAAAATTCTGTTAGATATTTGAGTGTTTGTATGTTGATGGATGAAAGAAACTGATTATGTTGAAGAGTAATTATAGGTTTTTAAAAACTAGATTGCTAGGGAAGGTACAGATAGGAAGGAGCACAGACATTTAGGGCATTGTGTTAAATTTCCATTTGAGATTTGTGGTTTTCACTTTAACGTGAGACCAATTAATGATGTTTGTATGTTTTTCTCTGGCAGTAGTGGTTGGGGCAGTCCTGAAGAAAAAAGGTTTTCTTTTCTTTTTTTTTAATTGGGAGCTGAGTTTAACTAGCTTTGGGAGTTTATATGAACCCTATGAAAGAAGAAAAGCATCAAAGTTAGCAAGATTATTTTGTAAGACTGATTTTAGCAGATATCTGTGATATCTAAAATCGATAAGGCATCAGAAGTAATAAAGATATTGGTCATGTTGTGATGAAACTGGATCACTGCTAAGTTTTAGTGCTAAACAAAATTACCTGGATCCATGCCAGTTGGGAATATGGGAAATAAATGGATTTCAGAGAAGTTGTAAATTGGTTTTGTTTTGTTTTGTTTTGTTTTATGGGGGTTTTGGGGTTTTGTGGAGTCGTTTTTTTGTTTTGTTTTGTTTTTTGAGATGGGATCTCGTCGTGTAGTGTTCATACTGTCTCCTTGAACTCACTGGCTTCAAGCTCACTGCCATCCTCCTCCCTCAGCCTCCCAAATGCTGGGATTATAGGCATGCACCTTCATGCCCAGCACACAGTATCTTTCTAACTGAGAAAATTGGTTTTTTGTTTTGTTTTGCTTTTTAGTCAAAAATTGTTGATTCCCATAGTATTCAAATTCATATTCATTTAGTATCATTGAGTTTTTTAAAAAGTGTTTAATACCTTTTAACCAGATTCTATTTAAGATTCACAAACACATGTATGTATTCTTGAAGCTTTTAAAATCTACAGTAGCTCTTCCATACCTTCCCCTTTTTTCTTCAGTATTTAACACTGAATACTGGAGTGTTGTAGTAAAGGTTTTGGTCAGTTTCAGGTTAAACATTTTTGGCAAGAAGACTTCAAGTAATGTTATATATTTCATATTGAATCATATTAATACATATACCTTAATGTTTCTGATGGTCACTTGTTTAATCAACTAAGATGACTAACTTACATACTTTCTTGGTAAGGTTATATTTTATTCCCTTTGTAAATTGTAGGATAATACTTTGACATTTTTTGTTTTTTGACCAACTTACATACTTTCTTGGTAAGATTATGTTTTATTCCTTTTGTAAATTGTAGGATAATACTTTGACTTTTTTTTTTTTTGGTACCGGGGTTTGAACTCACAACTTGGCACTTGCCAGGCAGGTGCTTAAGCCACTGAGCTAAATCCCCAGCCCTGACATCATAACATCTTGTTTCCTCACACCTTTTCATCTGTTAATTTAGTATCCACTAATAATCCTTGCCTGAGTTGTTTTATTGAGGGCTTCTAGAAGGTGATTTTCCTATTTGTCAGCCTTACGTGTATTTAGCTGGAATTCTATGAAGAAGCTGTCCAGTGTAAAGATTTGAAATAATAGTCATTTCCAGTGCTAACAAATACCTGTCATGCCTGATTTCAACACACAATTCAGCCTGCAATAGTGGACTTCTGAATTTAAACAAATTCAATGGGCACACCTTGAGGGGCTGAGGTAGGAGGATTGCAAGTTCAAGACTTGCTTGGGTTACCCAGGTAGACCCTGTCTTTAAAAAAAATAAAAGAATAGTGGGTTACAATCAGTTATAGTCATTATTTTGTTGTGGATTTTTTTTTTTTAACTGGGGATTGAACTCATGACCTGGCACTTGCCAGGCAGGCACTTATGCCACTGAGCTAAATCCCTGGCCCTTGTTACGAAGTTTTATATGTTTGGAAGAGAACTCAAAATGTTCTTGCAATATTTAAAATTTTTGTTAATGTCAGATGACACTTGTTTAAGAAATTACTATATTTTTCTCTGTGGTGATGGTACTGAAAAATTAATACTTCAGTCTTTTGTAGGAACTTTGTCGGTTTTTCCAAGCCTACTACCATTCTAATAAATGTCTTCAGTATATTTTGCTTTTTTGTATCTGGCATGAAGGAAATACTTTTCCTGTTTAAAAAGGTTTATAGGAATAGTGAACTCCACAAAATGAAAAACTGCCCAAAATTAAGAATAGGCAAGAGGGGCTGGGAATGTAGATCAGTGCCCTACATGCATGAGGCCCTGAGTTTGATTCCTGATACTAGAAAAAAATAATAATAATAGTAGATAAGAACCAGGCATGGTACCACATGCCTGTGATTTCAGTGCTGCTGCCGAGGTTGAGGCAGAAGGATGGCAAGCGTGAGACCAATCTCAGCTATGTAGGGAATTAAAGGCCAGTAAGAAGACCCTGTCTCAAAAACCAACCAACCAACTGGATGTGGTGGCACATGCCTGTAATCTCAGCACTTGAGAAACTGAGGCAAGAGGACTGTTGCAAGTTTAAGGCCAGCCTGAACTATAGTATAGTGAAAATCTGTCTCTTAAAAAAAGAGATTTTTAAAAGGAATGAATGAATGTAGTATGAAATTTCTAGCTGACCTCACAGGTAACGTTTTGTTCAAAATACTAATAGCAAGAATAAATCTGGTGATTGTAGTTTATGGATGAGTGAATATAATGAACGGGAGGAAGGAAGTGGGAAAGATCTGTTAACGAGGTAATGTACTACCCATGAAATAGTACAGTATGATTTGAAAAAGTAATTCAAAATAATTGTACCTGTATAATTTCAGGCATTGGTTAAAGAAATTATGGCAGTCATACTACAGAACATTATTTACCTAACTTTATGGGGTTTTTTGTTGTTGCTTTGGGTGTTTTTGTTTTTTGAGAGTCTGATGTAGTTCAGGCTGACCTTGAATACACTATGCAGTCTGTACTGACCTCAAATTCATTGCAGACTTGCTGCCTTAGTCCAAGTGCTAGGATTATAGGTGTGCACCACCTTCCCTGGGTCTAACAGGTATTACTAGTTAAATGATCTCTTTGTAGAGGTTTCACCCTTAACAACTAATAACATAATTTTTAAAAAGTACAGGATAGCATTAAGTTTTTGTTGTTTATTTTTTCAGTACTTAATGCTATCCTGTACTTTTTAACTACTAATACCTGTTAAGTGCCTGTTACTGTGTCGTGCAAATAGTGGGTACTCTTTAAATATTTGTGGAATTAATAAATTTAGAAATTTAATTTTTTTAATCTATTGGAACAATAGTTTTTAAATTTTTTTATTTTAAAGAGAATAAAACAAAAGAGGACAGAACAAAGCAGTTCAGAACAAAACAACATAAGCAACACAGCACTTTACAACAAGATAACCAGATATGTAACAGTAGCTACCATAATGTCTCTTTCTTTGTAATAGTTGTGCATGGCTTCAAATACAATAATATCAAACATAACAAAATAGTATAAAACCATTCAGAAGAATGAATTACAGGGTATTCTGAACCAAATAACAGAAGATGATCAATGGCTACTATATCATCTCATTTTCTATAAAAAATTTTGTTTATACTATCACATATATTAAAATCCCAATACGACACAACATGATAGAACCGATGGTAATAGAAGAATAGAAGCATGGTAGGACTTCAAAGCAAGACGATATTAAATCAGCAATGGCTGCCATGTTTTGTTTTCTTCACAATAGCTGCTCATACCATCACACATAATAAAATCAAACAAAACAGAATAAAACCATTCCAACTGATGAATGAAAACATTAAAAGGCTTCAAAGCAATGTAATGGGGAATCATGATTACCATAAAATCTTATGTACTCTTATTTCTTACACTAGGGAGACTATATGGTATTTATACATGTGAGTTTGGTTTATAGAAATTTAAGTTTTTTAAAACTTTTAATTTTTAAAATCATGGATTGTATAAAGTATGATGACTGAAATCTATAACTTGAAGTGTTAATGGCATAACATTACTGTAACTGGATCTACTATTATTTCCTGATTTCTAAATCTAGACTAGCACTGTTCATTTTATTAGCTCCTGGCCATGTTTGACTTTTTACTTGGATTTTTAAAAAAATTATAGTTCAGTGATTTTTATAATATTCATAAGGTTGTGTAGCCATCATTACTATTTTTTTCCATCACTACTATTTAATTAGTACATTTTCAACAACATTAAAAGTAATGCATTGTCCATTAATAGGGCCTTTCCATTTCCCACTCCTCTAGTCTCTTGGCAACCAATAATCTGTTTTCTCTATGTCTGGATTTTAAGCACATGAAATGTGGCCAGTCTAAATTGAAATGTGCTAAATTTTGAATTACACACGATTTCAAAGTCTTACTACTAAAAAATGTAAAATATTTAGGAAATTTTTGTTTTGATTACATGTTAAATGTTTTTTTATATAAGGGCCAATAAAATATATTATTAAAGTAATATCTTGAGTTTTTTTTTCCCTCTATTCTTATTAACATAGGTACCAGAAATTTTAAAAGTGCCTTTAAGGCTTTACATTATATATTATATTGCTTTGTCTACAGCTGTTTCTTGGTAAAGATCATAAATGCATTTATTTCTATGCTTTGGTTTCCTGTGATCATCTGCCTCTCAGTTTTCATATCAACTCTGGTTTTAGGAATGTTATGAACCCTGAGCCTCAGAATTAAAAAGAAAAAACATTCTAGGGTCTTGTAGCAATGTAGCTCACTGGGCAAGTGCTTGCCTTGCATGTGGGAAATGCTGGTTCCACAGATCCTCAGCATTACTAACAAACAACATTTAGGATGTGGCAGTCTCATTTCTTGAGCCTTTCAGTAGTAGGGGAATTAGAACTCATTTATACTAAATTTTGAGAAAATAAAGGCAACCTCTTAAATCTCATTTCCAATAAATTAGAAAAATTGGTTTCACACTTACAGTATTTGCATGATAATGTTGGGCATTTGCATGGTAATGAATTTGTATAACTTTAGGGACAATTAAAGTCTCATCTGAAATTTGGACTTTAATTCTCTTAGAAGAAATTTTTCAGAGTAAATACAGGTGAGACGAATTCTACTTTTTGTGTGTGTCTCTTTTTTGAAACAGGGTCTTGCTGTGCAGTTCAGACTGGCCTTGGGCTCTTTTTGTAGCCCAGGCTGGCCTCTAACTTGCAAGCGATTCTCTTGCCTCAGCCTCCCAATTGCTAGTATCACAGGAGTAAATTTTCCTTTTTAAAAACACTGTATTTGTAGCTGGATGTGGTGACACATGCGTGTCACCCCAGCACTCAAGAAGCTGAGGTTTGCTATGAGTTTCAGGCCAATCTAGTCTATGTAGTGAGTTCAAGCCAGCCTGAACTATATAGCAAGACCGTCACAAAAATACCAAAAATAGAGTGTGTAGAAAGTTTCTGCTTCTAACATCATTATCAAAAGTCACAAATGGTAGTATATATTCAGCATTTTCTGTGTGGCAGGCATTGTTCTGTAAATTATACTAATACATTAAATTCACACATGAACCCTGTGAGGTAGGTAATATAATCCTTAGCTGACAGAGAATGAATCTGGGGTGTGGGTTGGTTAATTAACTTGCCCAAGGTCACAGAGCTACTAACTTTTAAGCAGGATAAATGACAAGTGTACTTTATATTTTATATATGGTAAAAGCTTTAATTTTTAAACTTTTAAACATTAGAATGAGCCAGGCTGTAGAGGTGCATGCCTGTAATCCCAGGACTCGGAAGGCTGATACAGGAGGGTTACTGCGAGTTCAAGGGTAGCCTGAACTGCATAGTGAGGTCCTGTTTCAAAAAGACTAAAAGAAAAAAAAAAAACCAAAAAACAAAACAAAACAAAAAACCACATTAGAATGTAAGCTTTAATTGGGCAAGGAGTTTTTATTCACTGACATGAGATTATCTTCTGATATATGGTAGAACTGCTTTAATTTAATTTTCTTTTTTCATGCTGAAGATTAAACCTAGTGCTTCAAGCATTCTAAGCTTGAGCTGTACTACTTATACTCCCAGCCTAAAACTGCTTAAGATTCTGTACTACTGTTTCCTATGAGCAATAATGTACATTCTTTTACCTCATCCAGATTATCTTCTGCATGACTTGTACTGGTTTTTTTGTTTTGGTTTTTGTTCTTGTTTTGGTTTTTTTTTTTTTTTTTTTTTTTTTACTGGAAATTGAACCATTGCATTAAGCTGCATCCCTAATGCTTTTTTTTTTAGATGGGATCTTGCTAAATTACTAGAGCTGGGCTCAAACTTAGAATCTTTATGCCTAGCCGGTTGGGTAGCTGGTATTGTAGGAATGTGCCACTGTTCCCAGCTGTTTGTTTTGTATTAATGAAATAGTTTATATAAAAATTGTTAGGACATATAGTTTCAATTTGTCTCTTGCTTTTATGCAATAGAAATGCTTTGGTGATCTAAAAGAATATCAGAATAAACAAGACTAATAGAATTCCTACTGTGTTCTTATCTGATGTAGAAAAAAGTCTAGAGAAAAAACAGCTTTGTAATTATCTTCACAAAAACTACCATAACACAACTATTCAAGGTTTCACCCAAAAACTTGTGCCTCCTTTGTTTGTTGCAGTCATTCAAATGAATCACATACTGTTTTGTGTATTTTTAAAAATTACAGCTCCATTTTTAAGACTTGGCAACAGAACTGTGTAATGTTTTATAACATACTTTAAAATCAAAGGTTTTGTAGTGATGTTAGGCAAAGACTATGTAACTTGTATCTAGGACACTCACTTAATTCCGAGATAAATGTGCTCAGCAATAAAACTGATGAAATGTTAAGTGATACACATATATTAAGACAACAGTTAAGTGTGACGTCTTGCTTATTACCCAGGCTAGACTGGGAGTTGTTGCCAGAGTGCTGAGATAAGTCCTGTGCCAGGCTGGCTGTTCTGAGTCTTTGTTCTTGTTGTTGTTCTGAATCTTAAAGATGATGTTTTAATCATCTTTTAAGTCTGGGGGTAGTAGGATTGGACTTTTGGATGATCAAATTAAAACATAATGGTTGTTTGATAGAAAAACCGAGCTGTGAAAAATCCTTGTGCTTTCCATTTTCTTCTTTTCCTGTTACCTGCAGATAATGACCCTGCTCTATTGTAGACTTTTTTTAATTAATGAAACTATTATAGTCATGATATTTTCTAGAGCTGATTCAATAACCTTTTCATACACTATTGGTGTTCTTTAGAATGAAAAAGATTAGTTTTTCTCTGAATTATAATGTGGGGGTGATACGGCCAGAAGTAGGACAGAAATATAAAAATTAACAATAATTAGCATTTTACTAACCAGAAATTTGTATCAGTTCTAGACAACTTTCTAATCTTTGTTATCTTTCCCACCCTAAAATTTTAGTGTAATCAGAGCCTTAGTATCTTAACATTGGGATTATTGCTTTTTTATAGAAGAGATTGTTGTAGGAAGCTGTACAGAAATTTTTTTAAAAATTTTATTTAAAGAGAAAAAACAAACCAACCAAACAAAACAGAAAAAGGGTAGCAACAATACAGAATTCCAAAGGCAAAAAAATAAAAGAACAACAACAAAACAAAACAAAAAAACATTAAGAAATCCACCACTTGATAAGTTACATACTGTAAATAGTTGTTCAAGTTACAAAATTAAAGCATAACAAAAACAGCAATGTGATCATCCATCTTACACACTCAAACATACATGCAGTTATATGCTTTAGAGCACTTTCTTTTCCCCTCTCTTTATTTTATTTTAAGGGGGGTAAAATTAAACACAACAAAACAGAACAGAACGGCACATAAGAAAGCATAAATTTCAAAGCTTGACAACCCAAGATCTTTACTATCTGTCATATTGTCTCACGTTCTCTTGCAAATGGTTGTCCGTATCTTTGCATATGGGGAGCTCATACTAAATAACATATCAATCTTTTCACAAGATGTGTAGTTTACTGGCTCCCACTTGTTAAGGAGGGGAGGGATACGGGACAGGGAACAGGATGACATGAGATGTTCAATTCTCAGCTCAAGCTTCACATCCACCCCCCAGAGAGGGGAGGCGCTCCTTGTTCTCCCGGCACCCCGAGTCAACCACACAGTGAAGGTCCCGACGAGCCAGGGTCTCTCTCTTTCAGGCCGCCAAAAGTCTGCCACACTCTCAGCCGCTCCCCAGAGAGGGGTGGAGCTCCTTGTTCTCCTGGCACCCTGAGTCAACTGCACAGTGTGGGTCCTGATGAGCCAGGGTCTCTTTCCTTCAGGCTGCCAAAAGTCTGCTACACTCTCAGCCACCCCCCACAGAGGGGTGGAGCTCCTTGTTCTCCTGGCACCCCGAGTCAACCGCACGGTGCAAGTCCTGATGCACCAGGGTCTCTCTCCTTCGGGCTGCCAAAAGTCTGCCACACTCACAGCTGCCCCCCAGAGAGGGAAGGAGCTCCTTGTTCTCCCAGCACCCTGAGTAAACCGTACGGTGCAGGTCCCGACGCACCAGGGTCTTTCTCCTTCAGGCCGCCAAAAGTCTGCCACACTATCAGCTGCCCCCCAGAGAAGGGTAGTTCTCCTTGTTCTCCTGGCACCCCGAGTCAACTGCATGGTACAGGTCCCGACGTGCCAGGGTCTCTCTCCTTGAGGCTGCCGAAAGTCTGTCACACTTTCAGCCGTCCCCCAGAAAGAGGAGGAGTTTCTTGTTCTCCCGGCACCCCAAGTCAACCGCACGGTGCAGGTCCCGATGCACCAGGGTCTCTCTCCTTCAGGCTGCTGGAAGTCTGCCACTTTCAGCCACCCCCCTGAGACAGGGGAGGAACTCCGTGTTCTCCCAGTATCCCGAGTCAACCGCATGGTGCAGGTCTGGATGCACCAGGGTCCCTCCCCTGCAGGCCCCCCAAAGTCCACCATACTCACCTGCTATTTCTTTCTGATGAGTTGACCATTCCATTTCCAAAGTTCTGAAATGGCCAACAGACCACAGAAAGAATTCTTTTTAGGCTCCTGTTTGAAACCAGCAGCTACAGCAATCTGCTGGCCTTGCTTCAGGGCCAAAGAGAATTTTTTTTTTTTTTTTTTAAAGACAAGGTTTTAACATGCAATTGAGGTTGGCTTTGAACTCACTTCAAAGCCCAGGCTAGTTTTAAGCTCAGTGATCCTCCTGCCTCAGCCTCCCAAGTGCTAGCTTTAAAGGTGTGCACTAGCACATCTGGGCCAGCCATAGAGATTTTTGAAAGCATTGATGTTACTATTGATTTTGTATGTGTGCATGTATGTGTACTGGGGATTGAACTCACTACCCTCGTGCTTGCCAGGCAGGAGCTAATGCTGCTGAGCTAAATCTCTGACGCTATTGATGTTACTCGTTTTTTATTTAGAAATGTTTGGGAGGGAGTAGAGAAGTCTATAGTTAATACTTGTGACTTCTTAGATTAGTAATGGTCGGGTGTCTCCAATTTTCTTTTTCTGAGACAAGATCTTACTGTGCAGTTCAGGCTGGCCTTGAGCTCACTTTGTAGCCCAGGCTGGTCTGGAACTTGCAGTTATCCTCTTGCCTCAGACTCCCGGGGTTACAGGGATGCGCCATCGTGCCCGGCCTCCAATTTATTCTTGTGTATATGGACAAAGTATTTTTACTTTTGCTAAAATGCACATTTCCTACTCCTACAGATACCAAGAATATTAATGATTTTATAGGATACAGGAAAATTTCTCATTATACATATTTATAATGTTCTTTTCTGAGTAGAAGTATTTTCATAAAATTATGAAATACTTTAACACCAAATATTTAAAAGTTATAGAATAAATCAGTCTAATTAGAATGGTTTTTTGTTATTTTTTTTTGAGACAAGGTCTTGCTGTATAGCTCTGACTGATGTTAAACTCACTACGTATCCCAGGCTAGCCTTGAACTTGCAGTGATTCTTCTGACTCAACCTCCCGTATGCTGGGGTTACAGGCGTGTTCCACCATGCCTGGCCCAAGAAGCTAGACATTTTAAGGCAGTTATTTTTACATTGTTCCAGCCAGTTAGCAAGTTTAAGAAGGTGGTAATAAAAGCAAAAATATTTACTCTTGCAATTTTGTACAAGATTTTTGTTTTATACAAATAGATGTTCTGTGTCACATAGGTAACAATATGGAATCCTAACAAAAAGTAAGAACATAATTTATGCTAGTGATTAAGGTTTAAAATTAAAGAAGGGAAAGACTTAACTATTTTAGGAATATATAGATAGACAAATAAAATACTAGTGCCATTATGAAAATGTAAGTGGAGCTCCCATTTGCAAAGGCAGATAGGTTCTTGGAAATCTTGAGTCCCATTGGATATTTTTTAATTGTTGAAGGTTACCAAGAGTTTTGAGAGCACACTGTTACAGGATTAAAAGGCTAAAAGGGCTGAGTTTGGTGGCACATGCCTGTAATCCTGGCACTTGGGAGGCTGGTGCAGGTGGATAAGTTGGATCGTTGCAAGTTTGAGACCAGCCTGGGCTACAAAGTGAGCTCGAGACAAGCCTGAACTGCATCATGAGATGCTGTCTCAAAAAGACCCCCCCCCAAAAAAAAGGCTAAAACAGCTATTACAAATATGCAGGTACTTTGAGAAGCAGTAAGTGCAATATAAATATATGTAGATAAAGCTAAAATATGTTTGAGAAAGTGGACAGTTGCCATTGAAGCTATTGAAGCACAAAAACAAATTAGAAGACATTAGAAGATTTTAGTCAGGCTTTAGTCTTTGGGAAGTGCCATCAAATGGAAAAGTAATTACGTATGCGTGGAGCTTTCGCCATCCTAGTGGGTGATGTAGTATTTCAAATGGCCTAAATATCTAGAGTTGTTATGATTGTTCAAGTGAGAGCTTATGGTCTAAATGGCTTTTAATGTCCCTGAATTTTTTGTTGTTATGGACAAGAACTGAGGTAGTCTGGGTATATAGTATCTCAGTGTTCAACTACAGATGAATAGACTTATCACTTTGGACATGAAGTTGGCAAACATAAAATAAGTTATCTACTATTTCTAATAACATTCCTCTAAGGTCAACAAACCATTGTACTGTTAGTGGTATTATTTCATTTAAAAATTGCAGTTAAAGTTTCTTAGTTTCTTTATTTTAAATATTTTTAAATTGGCTAATTAAGTCCTAGAATAACACAGACTATTCTTGTAGTGCAGATAATCAAATGTATGAAAGAGGGGGCTTCAAAAATTATTCTAGTAATATTTCAAAATAGGCTTTTTTCTTGCTGACATAACTAACATTTATTTTCTGTTTATTTTTAAGACGAGCAAAAATCAAATTAAAGTAGATCTTGTAGATGAGAATTTTACAGAATTAAGAGGAGAAATAGCAGGACCTCCAGACACACCATATGAAGGCAAGTACTTTTTTCTGTATCAAAATATTGTGCGTATTAGAACTTGTCTGAAACATTAAGTCAAAATAATCTTGAGCATCTGTAAACTACATGAATGACAGCTTCATATTTGGCTTAAGATATATAGCAATTTAAAAAATAATATATTGAGACACCTAATCTGATCTTACTGAATTTTAGCTAATACTTTTCTTTCCACATAAGAGATACAGCAGGCCCTAGTTACAGATTATGTAGGTTAGAAATTTAACGAAGTAAAACATAGAATGTTAAGCCTCTAAACTTATATAGACACTTAATTAACCTTCATATGGTATTTATAACAATCCTTGCCTTAAATTTCTGTTTATGTTTTTAAAATTCCCTTTCCATTTATCTTATAGCACTTCATTCACTCACATGTCTTCATGCAGGCTGCAGTCCGTATATTTTATTTTCTTAGTAAAACTTTGATCATTTTAAGGCATATATTAAAGAAAGGAGGGCTGGGAATGTAACTCAGTGGCACAGTACCTGCCTGGCAAGTACAAGGCCCTGAATTCGATTCTTGGCCCCTCCTAAAAAGGGCAGCTTTGCTGAATTTCATGTTCAGAAATTTAAAATCTGTAGCTACTTTAGACCATGAACTTGAGGGTAAGGTAAGAAGCTTTATGACTTTTAAATTTCTCATTATACATAAATTATTGTACATTTGGGTTTTACAGCATAGCCAAGGTTCTTGCATATAATAAGTACTCAATATCAAATATTTGTTTAATAGAAAACAAAAATATGTAGTAGCTCTTACTTACAATGACATTACATATATTTTCTCATTCAGTCCTTAAACACATCTTGAGGTAAGTACAGTTACTGTTTCATAGATAAGAAACTTAAACTCAGAGGAGTTAAGTAGCTTGTCTAGAGTCAAACATCCAAGTCATATACCTAGGGTTTGAGTCCCACTGAATAACTTTTTACTTAAAAGCCAGTATTTTAATCCTTTCTGCTTTTGTGTTAAGATTGAATGAATATTGGAAGTGGTATTTGTAACTACTTTCGATGTGGTGGTTCTTTAATTCTATAATAAATAGACCCAAAAATTTGCTGAAAAAAATTAGTATCTGTAATATTTTGTTTTCATTCAAAAATTTAAGGACCCTAAGAATGTCTTTAGCATGTCAACATCAATTGTTATGTAATAAATTTTGTATTTTCTGCTTTATAGTTCATTAAGCCATTTCTAGATGTTTAACTTTTTTTGTTTTTTGGCTTTTTTTTGTACCAGGGATCAAACTCACAGCCTCATGGTTGCAAAGCAGGCATTCATGCTGCTGAGCTAAACCCCCAGCCCTAGATGTTTAACTTTTAAGTAGTTTATTGAGTACCTCCTACATGCCAAGCCTGGTCCAGATGCTTTTTATGAGTGCTGTTTAAATTTTTTTTTTTTTTATCGGTACTGGGGATCAAACTCAAAACTGCAGGCTTGCAAGGCAGGTGCTTATGCTGCTGAGCTAAATCCCCAGCCCCGAGTGCTGTTTAATTTTGCTCCTATTGTTCCCCCCACCCCACTCCTCATTGAACCCAGGGCCTTACACATGCTAGGCAAGCACTGTCACCGAGCTTATTCCCAGCCAATTTGGTTTTTTGCTTTTGTAATATAAAGCAAAAAATTTTTGTGTGCAGTTTTAAACTGTAATTACCTCTTAAGTAATGAGGGAACCATTTTCATTTTATGTAATTACCTGCAGCACACCCCTACCACCTGGTCAGTTTGAGAAATACCAGTGTTGCCCTGTAACTCAGTTTTCTTAGGTGGTTTTTTGTTTGTTTGTTTGTTTTATTTTTTGCTTAAACAACTTAGTGGCAATGGAATTGTCCAGGAACAGTTTTTGAGCCTGTCTTCCTAAAATTTTTTTTTCCATCTTCTAGAAGCATTGTTTTTGTTTTGGTTTGTTTGTTTGTTTGTTTGTTTGTGACAGGGTCTCACTAACTATATATAACTGACTGTGTAGCCCAGGCTGGCCTCAAACTTGTGATGCTGCTTCTGCCTCAGCCACCAAGCCCACCAGAAACATTGATAGTTAAAAAATTCTTATTCGTGTCCTATCACCGTCTTTGGATTAAATTAAATAGGAAGATTATACATTTTTAATACTGAAAACTTGTTTTTGCTTTTTTTTTTAAATCTTTTAAAATCTTTTTCTTAAAAAAACTTTTTTAAAAAATCTTTTTGAGATAAGGTCTCACTGTGTAGTCCCTAGCAGGCCTTGAACTCACTTGGTAACCCAGGCGGGGCTAAAACTCACAGCAGTCTTCCTGCCTCAGGTTCTGGAGTGCTGGAATTACAACCATATGCCATCACTCCCGGCCTGAAAACTGTTTTTGATCCAGCGATAATGATGTACATTTGTAATCCTAGCTACTTGAGAGGCTAGTGCAAGAAAGAGGTTGACTTCATCCCAGGAGTTCAAGGTCAGCCTGGGTAACATAGTGAGATCTGTGTCACTATACATAAATATTTTGCAAACCTTCTTTAGTAGTTTTAACCTGATCAAATACAATCCATGACATTTTTGGTCAGTGACAAACTTAGTGTGCAACAGTGGTCCTTTTTAAGATATTGCTGCCTGGTGACATTATAGCTGTCTTAGCTTATGTAAGTACATTCTGTGATCTTGAACAAATGATAAGACAGCCAAAACATACATTTCTTAAAACATCTCCTGTTGTTAAATGACACATGAATGTGATGTTACCATTAATGCTCAGTGGTTATATGTTGGTAACGATTAGGGAATAATGCAAGATACAACACTTATAACATGGAGTAGGAGCAACATTTTGGGGACTCTAAGCCCCAGTAGTATTTATATAATATCTCTGGGTTCTCATATTGTACCTAAGAGATTGTTTTGAATATTTAAGGAGGAAAAGCCAGCAATGTTCTCAGCACTCTAGGAGGCTGAGGCAGAACGATTCCAGGTTCAAACCCAGCCTGAGCAATTTAGCAGTTTAGTGCTACCCTGTTTCAAGATTAAAATTAAGAGAATGACTAGAGATGTAGCTTGTTGCAGAGAGCCTGGGCTGAGTCCCTAACTTTGCCCCTGAGTGAAGAAGAATCTTGTAAGGCAAGTTATAGAGATGGTAATCTGGAATTTAATCAAGAAAAAGATTATTAGGAAGGACAAAGCGATCCTTTGCATTATTCAAGCCAAATTTATTATTAATGCCTTCCCCTGCCTCTTCCCCAAGACACAAAAATTGAACCCAGAGCCTTTGCACTGAGCTGTATCATCATCCCTTTTATAAATTTTGAGACAGGGTCACAGTAAGTTGCACAGATGGGACTTAAACTTATGGTTCTGTGTCTCAGCCTCCCTCAGGGATGGAATTACAGGTGTGTACCACTATTTATATCTGTATGTATTTATTTGTTTGTTTATTTAATTGGCACCGGGGATCGAACTCATGATTGTGCACTTGCAAGGCAGGCACTTATGCCACTGAGCTAAATCTGCAGCCCCATATATCTGTATTTAAATCTAGCAAATATAGTATTTTTGTATTTACTAAATATCCTTAGGTACCGTTCTTTTATTGCCATTTTTTCCTTTTGTTTTGGCTACTTTCCTTTATATTTCACTGCTACCATATTCTATAATTTAAGCATCTAGTTCATTGTAAGTATCATTTAATAGGAGGGGGATTGTATTGAAAGAATCTTAGAGAGTAGAACTGAAGTGCTCCTGAGTAAAAGTGGTAACAAGTGAAATATTTGTTTTTTCCAAAATCCATAGTTGTCCATTGGAGATGGATCTGAAGGAATCCAAGATATATTGGTGGATGATGTGGCAGTGTGTGCCCATGCTCACCCCCAGTTATCAGGGCTTGAACCCAAGGCTTTGCACTAAGCTCTATCCCCTGTTGTTGTTTTTTGGGGTTGTTTTGTTTTGTTTGTTGTTTTGGGTTTTTTTTTTTTCTCCTTTTTCTTGCTAAGTTGCCAAAGCTGGGCTTGCACTTAATGAGCCTCTTGGCGTAGCCTCCCAAAATGCTGGGATTATAGAGTTGTGTTACCACATCTAGCCAGTGTATAAATTTTTGATTAGTATAGAGTTTTTATTTGTTTTACTTTTTTGTTATGAAGAATTTCAGATATATATGAAGCAGTAGTGTAATGAAACCTTGATGTACTTAGCCTTAATAACTCATGACTAGTCTTTTAATCTAATCCATCTCTGATTATTATGAAGCAAATTCCCATAATTCCAGATGTATTTCAGAAGCACAGTTTTATTTGCTGTGTTTTATAATAGTGAGTATTCTAGATTAATACATCATAAAATCTTAGAATTGGAAAATTCTTCAAGGAGTAGGAGTCAACTCATTCAAATCTTCCACTTCAAAGTTTCTTAAAAGGCAGTTACTCTTTTCTTAGATATTTGAGTTATGGGAAACTAGATAAGTTTTTTCAAAATACCTGTTTTTAGTTGTTCGTTGATCAAGATAACTTCAAGATGAAGTAGAAGATTGCCTTTTTATACAGTTCTACTGGTTAAAACAATTGATTTGTAAAGCTGCCATTCTGTATACCAATTTAAAAGGAATACCCTTTTTTTTTTCGGTCTTCATGCCTGTTACTGTTGGATGTTATTTTTTCAAATTTTTAACAAAAATGTTTATATTTAATTTAGAACACAAAAGATGGAAATTTTTTAATTTGAGAGAGCCAGATAAAAGTAAATTTTTCAGTTTATGGCATAATTTGTATCTTTTGTCTTTGTACGGTTATTTTTTCTTTTTTTACATTTTTTTCTTTTCCTTCCATTTTTCCTGTTCTTGAGGATGGAATAGAAGAAACAAAAGGGAACAGAAGCTATATTACTAATTAATTGTCCTAATGAAATATTTGGCATTGGGTTGTGGATTTATCTGTTCATGTATCTCTAGCCCTATTACTCACTGATACACTAACATAGTTATATGAAGTAGGTATTCTGTATACTTCAGATAACTTTAAACTATAAATTAGTGCTTTGGGCTATATAAAATTATGGATGTTTTGGAAGGTTCTATCAGTGTATTATATTCAGCTTCACATACTTGAGCAACATTCTCTTTGTTTTCTCCATTTTCTAGGAGGAAGATATCAACTAGAGATCAAAATACCAGAAACATATCCATTTAACCCTCCTAAGGTATTGCAAACATATTTTTGTGCATGAACTTTTAAAATACATGTTTTGGCTACCTGGTGTATATTTTAGTGCTGTTGTGTGAATCTTTACTGTGTGTAAACTTAATGTGAACAAGAGTTCAGGCAATGGCAAATTGCTTGCTTCTGAAATGAGAATGAAAAACACACATACTTAAGAGCAGCCAACAATGGCTGTATGTTGGTATAGGATATACATCTGATAATGGTTCAAATACTAGGTCTAGGAGAATGTGCAGGCTTCTCAGATTTAGAGATTCTTGCCTCAAATAAGTATGGATAGAAAGGAAGAGTGTATTCTATGTTGATTCAAAAAATTACTGCTGCGTGCCAGTGAATATAGTGGCAAGACTTGCACTGTTCTTGTTGTTATGGAGCACACACTGTGGGAGAAAAAAATAATGAGCAAGTAATTGCAGCCATGATGACTTGTTGAGGGCATGGTCTGACACTAACAGGACTGTGTCTCAGAAGGGGATGTAACCCAAACTATTTTTTGTACTGGGGATCAAATTGATGATCTCATACTTGCCAGGCAGGCACTGTGTTGTTGAGCTAAATCCCTGGTCCAACCCAAGCGGTTTTTGTTTTTGACTGAACCATGTTCTTTATGTCCTTCCTTTAGTCATTACTTTAGTTTAGGTGTTCAACTTTATTCCTTCCTTATTTCATCTGTTACTTAATTTACCCCCTTCCATATTTGCCTTTCTCTCATGTTCTTCACATTTGTAAATCTTTCCAAGGACATTTTTGATCATCCTTTTCTTTTTCTGTTAGTAAAGTCTAAATTCCTAAGCCTGGCATTTGGTCATCTCTGCCTTTTTTTTTTTTTTTTTTTTTGGCACTGTGAATCAAACTCATGACCTTGCACTTGCCAAGCAGGCACTGTGCCGCTGAACTATATCCCTGGCCTCTTAGCCTGGCATTTAGTATCACCTACAACGTGAACTCAGTTTTCTTTTCCATCCTAATCTTCTGCCATTTCTACCCACAACATGGGTCTGTCTCATTTTCCTGTCTGTGCTGTTTGTAGATTATGCTGTTCATCCACAGTTACTTTCTATTGATTTCACTTGAATTTTTGTCTCTATTATTTGAACTTAACTAACTCTTCACTTCCCTTGTCTCCCCTCCCCACTCTTCTGCCTCTCCTACCTTCCCCTTGTTTTGTACCGGGACTCAAACTTGGGACCTTGTACCTTGAGGCAGGCACTTGTGCCACTGAGCTATATCCCTGATCCACTACTTTTCTTTTGAGATCTACGTAAAGTGCCACCTCTCTCCATTAAACATCAAACATTTCTCTCCTCTTTCTCATTAGCATTTTAGTTAATTTGTATAGTGCTATTCAGTACCGGTATTTATACTGCATATGTATCTTTCATTAGATTTTTTTGGTCCTATGTTATTATCAGTAGTTTCTTAATAGTATGGTGTCCTTGAACATATTATATACTATATAGTCAGTCAACTTGTTCTGGAGTTCAGTCACTCAGCCTATTGGGTTGTTTACTTTTTGAATAAATATGATAACAGAAGGAAGGTGCAGGATAAATTTAGATCACCTACCAGAATAGAATGCCTGTTATTTTGTTGCCTTATGTACATACATTTATTCAATAATTAATCTGTTTTTTTTTTTTTAATCAGTACTGGGAATCGAACTCATGACTGTGCGCTTTCAAGGCAGGCGCTTATGCCGCTGAGCTAAATCCCCAGCCCTAGTTGGGTTTTTTTGGTGGGAGGGTTAATTATTGTAAAATATACTTGATAAAATTTACCATTTTTCTGAGTGTGGTGGTGCATGCCTGTAATTCCAGCACTTGGAAGAGTGAGGCAAGAGGATTGCTGTGATTTTGAGGCCAGCCTGGGCAAGATAGTAAGACTCTAGTCTCAAAAAAAAAAAAATTTTTTTTTTTTTTTTTTTTTACCATTTTAACTATGTTTAGTATTTTGTACAATCTTCACTACCATTTCTCTCCAGAAATTTTTCATCTTTCTAAACTGCAACTGTCCATTTAACAGTATTAGTACTGTTGCTCCCAGCTTTTAATAAAGCCTCAAGTCTGTATTCTGTTGATGCTTCAACTGTCCTGGATACCTTATGTAAGTGGAATTACGTTATTTCACTTATCAGAACATCAAAGTATATCCATGCATGTGTTAGAACTTCCATACATACATAATGTACATAGATTTATTTACTTAGGTTTTTTTGAGATAGGGTCTTGGTATATAGTTCAGGCTAGTCTTGAGATCACTGCATAGCCCAGGCTAGTCTTGAATTTTTGGTGATCTTCCTCCTGAGTGCAAGGATTGTAGCTGTACACCACCACACCAGGCCTTGTGTTTGTTTTTGAGACAGGGCCTCACTGCATTGCCCACACTGTCTGAAACTCCTTGGTTTAAGTGACACTCCTACCTCAGCCTCCTGGGAATTTAGGCTCTAGATGCATACAGCTCCGTGTGTGTGTGTGTGTGTGTGTGTGTGTGTGTGTGTGTGAAGGAAGAAAATAACTCAAAAAGAAAAGCATTGTATTTTCACTATTAAATTACAATAATGTATTGTAATTTAATTACAATAACGACTGTCCCTGATTTGTACTGTCATATGTCTTTATTTACAAATGCTTGTTTTTGCTTTTGTTTTCCTAAAACAATATTTGTAACAGCTGTAATAAATGAGAGGAATAAGTAGAACCCACATTCTGTAAGGCTATGCTTGCCTATGTGTTAAAACCACTGGGCTGTTCTTTGTCATACTAGTAGAGAAGGAGTGAGGGAAAAATCTCTGTAACCGTGAATCCGACATGACCAAAACAATTAACCAGAGTTCAGATTATGTTTTCTTGCATTTAACTGCTTTGACTTTAGGCAAGTTTATCACATTTCTGTATGCTTTAGTTTAGTTTTGTTTTGAGACAGGATCTCACTTTTCCTGAGACAGGTTCTTACTTGTTTTTAAAATTCTCTCCTAAGTCTATAAACATTAAAGGAATTAACCCATGTAAAGTATTTAAGAAATTCTGTGAAAAATATTTTTCCATATTTTTAACATCTTTTAAATTATTGGAAAGAACGTTTGTTTCAAGTCACTAGTATTTTTCAAGCTGGCCTTGATGTTGCAGCAGTCGTCCTGCCCCCGCCTCCTGAGTACCTGGATTACCAGTGTGTGCCACCACAGCTAGCTAAGGGTTTTCCTGAGGTGTTACAATTATCAAACATTAGATTGTGTTGATGGTTGTACAACTCTGTGAATATACCAAAATTATGCAGTTACACATGTTTAAAATAACATTTCCTTTTGTGTAAGTAACTTTATAATAAACTGATTTAAAAAGCAGATAGGTGGATGAATATTTTTATAAAGTATTAAATAATTGCCCTGATGAAATGATTTACTGTGAAATCATGATAAATCCTGTGTTTGTACTGCAGCACATGTGGTGCTTATGAGAATTAACAGTGGATAAAACATTCTCAGCACAATGAATGAGTTATACTTCGAAATGATCATTTCCTCATGAAAAGTTGTTTTCCAGTTATCATCCCCCAATAAGAAAAAGACACACACACACACACATACACACACGTCACAGAAATTGGGTATTCTGTAGTCCTTAACTATTCCTTGTAGTAAATATAGGGAGAGAGACAAGCATCTCTTCCTTTTTTCCCCCAATAGAATATCTTAAGATTCTGGCCCTAAAGATTCTAAGTTGAATTAAGCAGGTACAGAAACATACCATATCACATCTCTAAATCAGATCAGCTATGACATGATTTGCATACAATATCTCATAGAATACTACCTTGCTAAAATAAAGGGAACATGAAATACAAATAGCTTAGTAAGTTTTATGGAATTAATATCTGGTGTAATATTTTAAACAAAGAGATAAACTCTTCAGTGAAATATCTTCATGTTACATAAAGTTTCGTGATTATTAGGGTTATGCTTTCTGGTAACTAATAGTAGCAGTTGCATAGGAATCATCTTAGAGGATGGAAACCTTTAAAAAAAATAAACTGGTTTAATAAGTTTGGTAGGGTGGCATATGCCTGTAATCCAAGCAACTGAGGAGGCTAAAACAGAAGGATTGCAAGTTGCCAGCCCAGGCTATTTGACAAGACCCCCATTTCAAAATAAAATTTAAAATGTCTAGGGACATAGTTTAGTGGTAGGGTACTTACCTAGCATGGTTTCAACACCACCACCACTGCTGCTGCTGCTTGGTTTAATCAAATATTCTTGAGGTATAATCTTTTTTTGGATGGGAGTGCTAGTTGGTATTGAACCTGGGACCCTTAGACTGAGCTATATCCTCAGCCTGCCTTTTTTTGGTACCGGGACTCAAACTCATGACCTCGCACTTGTCAGGCAGGTGCTTATGCTGCTGAACTAAATCTCCGGCCCTCGGCCTGCTTTTTATTTTGAGAGAGGATCGCATCAAGTTCCTAAGTAGTTTGTTTAGGCTGGATTTGAACTTGAGACCCTCGTTCTTCAGCCTCCCAGAGAGCTGAGATTATAGGCAGGCGCTACCAGGCCATGCTCAGTTTCAGACCTGGGACTAGAAGTTCCTTATAGAAATGGTAAGTTACATCTACCATGAAGTAAATGCTGTGCCTGAAGGAAAAGTTAGAATATCAATAATGGTTTGCAGTATAGTTAATTAGGAATTAGTAGTTCTATTCCAGTCTGGTCACATTTAGTATCTTGAGTAGTATATATAATACTCTCCAGATTTTTATGTAGTCCTTGTACATTTCCTTCAGGTAGCAAGTGTTCTGGAGTTCTAGACAAAGCTAGTGTTAGTTGTGTATGTGACAACAAGGATAATTTTTATGAGTTAAGTGTTCCAGTAATAAAAATCATCCTTTATGTGTTCTGTAATCTGAGTCAAGTAGAATTTACATAGGTCATGATAAGTGTCGTTAGACTGTTTCTTGCTCTTACACTTGATCTCTTTCGAATCCTTTTCTACATTTTTGTTAATTTGGGTCAGGAATGGTAAGACTATGAGAGGAAGTGACAGAATACAGTGGCTATGAGTTGGGTATAAAATAATAGGACAGTGTTTTAGGATAAATGTAAATGCTAATGGTAATGTTAAGCCTAGAGAAAACCAGACAAAGGAGTTAAAAGTTTACAAAAGAGATGGTTGATGATAATAAAGGATGAAGGAGAAAGAAATAATAGGATAAAGTTAGGATCACATAAAAGCTCCTCATAAGATAGTTACTTCACTGCTAGTAGATAATGTGATGTCCTCTTGGAGGACCTTCCTCCCCTTTCCCTGCCTATCTTCCTCTCTCACTGGAGGTTGAACTCAGAACCAAATGTATTGCAGATGAGAATTCTACAGCTGAGCTACATTCTCAGCTCTGGAGCATTAATCACCTGTAAATTCATTTAAAATTTTTTGTTTTAATTTTAAAGAGAAAAATAATTTCAAAACAAGGTAATGGGGAATAACAATGGTTAATTCATTTATTTTTAGCTGTAGATGATAGTATAAAAATTAGTTTTTAGAAGTACCATGCTGGTACTTCTTTGATTCTGCAAAAGTATCTGTGGAGAATCATACATAGAATACTCTTATTAGGGGCCAGGGATTTAGCTCAGTGGCATAAGCACCTGCCTGACAAGCGTGAGGTCATGAGTTTGATCCCTGGTTACCCCCCCCCCCCCAAAAAAAACTCTTCTTAAAAAGTAAGATGCAGTACAGGGTTGAGGATACGCTCATAATAGAATGTTTGCTTAGCATCCCTTTGGCCCTGGGTCTGATCCCCAGAACCAAAGGTAGGGAGGTTGAGTTACTGAAGTTAACAACAGTAGTTAATTTGTATTTATGAATTGAAATCAATGAATGGGCTGGTCATGGTAGTGTACTCCTATAACCCCAGCACTCAGGAGGCTGAGGCAGGGAGGATCTTTGCAAGGTTGAGACCAGCTTGGGTTACAAAGTGAGCCCAAGTGTGGATTTCATCACCAGACCCTGTCTCAAAAAGATGACCCCCCCCAAAAAAAAACAATGCATAGTAAATATTAAGATGTAAATTTTGTGGTTATATCTGTAATAAAGAAATGTTTGCTGGGGCTGGGGATTTAGCTCAGTGGCTTACGTGCCTGCCTGGCAAGCGCAAGGTCATGAGTTTGATCCCCGGTACTGAAAGAAATGTTTACTGTACCTGAGTCCTATACTATTGTATATCTTGTTTGACCTGGACTATCTTTGAAAGATAGCTCTACATTAACAGGTTTGCCACAGCATTAAATGCACAGTCCAGTGTAAGGCAGGTGCTAAAATTCTGGGGACACTGGTAAGCTTAACAGAACCCCTTTTCTAGAAATCCAGACAAATTGGGGAGGAATCGCCTCTTCATATATGCACACACATATATGTATATAATTTTTTTTAATTTGGGGGGTTTTGTTGGGGGGTTATTTTTTGAGGCAGGGTCTTGCTATATAGTTCAGGCTGGCCTTGAACTCATGGCAATCTTCGTTTCTTATAGCTTTGTAAGTGCTAGGATTGTGCTGGGATTTCAGACATGTACCGGCACACCTAGCGAGGCAGAAGTTATAAAAGTTTGGTCAATATTATGATAGAGGAAAGTGTAGGGTGCTGTGGGAATAGGTTAGGATGAAGTGATAGAAAAGCTGAAACTTGAGGGGCTGGGAATTTAGCTCAGTGGCATAAGTGCCTACCTTGCAAGCTCGGGGTCATGAGTTTGATCCGCGGTACCAATTAAAAAAAAAAAAAAGAAAAGGTGAAACTTGGAACTTAGGTAGGAGTTAGCCCAGGGCAGAGGGAGTAAAGGTACGTCATTGAGAAAATAAATATCCGTGAAGGCCCAGAGGCAAAAAATAAATTTGAATATGTTTTAGACAGCGTAATAGGGGGTGGAGATGTGTATTATATTTAAGGTGTAGGTTAAAGCCTGCTTAATAATGTAGGCCAAACCAGGCAGAGTGGTGCATGTCTGTAATCTTAACCATTTGGAAGCCAAGGCAGGATTACAAGTTTGAAGATACCCTGGACAATTTACACAATCCCGTCTTAAAATTTTTATAAAACAAAAGGAGGGGTGGTGACTTAACAGGGCACATGCATAGCATGCGTGAAGCCTGGGTTCAATCTATGGTACTGCCCAAAAAAGAGGGATGTTGGCTTACATAAAAGGAATTAAGAGGTGGTTAAAGGGTGATAAATGGAGTGGTATCACAAATCACATTTGTTTTATTTATTTTATTTTTCAAATCTATTTTATTCAAAGATAAATAGAAAAAAGAAGGGAAAACTAAAATTTCCAAGTACATCAATCAGGGACATTTGTTTTACAAGTCACCCAGGTTTTAGTGTGGGAAATAGATTGCAGGGAAGACTAGACTAGAAGACAGTCAAGAGACTGAAGAAACACAGGAGAAACGGGATTTAGCTCAGCGGCATAAGCACCTGCCTGGCAAGTATGAGATTGCGAGTTCGATCCTCGGTACAAAAAAAAAAAAAGAAACATAGGAGAAGAATCATAATCTTTGAGATAGCTATGTGGATGGAGAGAAGGGGAAGTATCATTAATAGTATTAATTTTTTTAACTGTAAGAATGAAAAATGATCAAACATGGCTTGAATGAAGAAGTGAAAAGTTTCCATTAATTCTAGGTGTTTTAAAGTCATTGGTAACTTAATGTGCTTTTCCATGTTGAATTACTGAGTAATTCAATCCATGTGAATTACTGAGTAATAGCAGTAGGAGGCAACAACATAGAGATAGTATAGACAAGTCAGCAAGCCCCAAGAAGTTGAAGATGGTAGTGCATACCTATAATCCCAGCTACTTGAGAGACAGAGGCAGAAAGAGCTCAAATTCAAGTCTAGCTTGGTCAGTTTAGCAATACTTTATCTGTCTCAAAATAATAAAGTAAAAAGGGCTGGAAATGTAGCTCCATGGTAGAGTACCCTGGATTGAGTCCTTGGTACTGCCCTGTCATAACACACACAGAGGAGTCACAAGGAGACAAGAGGAAGTAGAAGACTTAGCTTCTTAGCATGAATAGGTTATATTTGGAATACATATCAAAAGAGTTAATTTGTATAAAGTGCAATATTGATACTTGGTAGCTAGTCTATTAAATAGTAAGAGACTTTGGACTTAGCTGGTCTCTATAATGGTACCTTAGTTCGTGAACTTAATTCTTTCTACAATTCTGGTTGCAAACCAAATTAAGAACCAAATCAAATTTCCCCGTAAGATCTACATTGAACCTGACTATTAAATTGGATTAGGTTCTTGTCCAGTTTGATTGGTGACCAGAAACATGGAAAGAACCCAGATTGTATTGTACTATATGTATTAGAAGTAATAATAATAGTAGTATCAACGATAGTCCTCTAAAAGCTTATGAGTAGAACATGCAAACTAGATTTCATAGTGGTCTCATAGGGTTAGCTGTTTCACTGGTTTTCTTCTATGGTAGACAAATAAGTGAGATGATTAGAGATTTAGAGTCAGGAATCAGTTTGTGTAAGGTTTCATTTTGTTCTATAATGCTAACTAACAATTTGGTTTGGGCTAAGTTTCTGACACTGAAAGCTTCAATGTCTTCTCAGTGTCTGACATAATAATAGGTCTTCAAATGTTTGTTGGGATATCCAAGAAAAAGATTTGAGAAAAAAGGTGCAAAAATTTTAGGAGTACTGCAGCTACTTGTTTCTGTCTTTCTGTGCATTGATTTTACTTGTGTTTTTCCTTTGAACCTATTGTGTATGCTAGTTCACACTAAGAAAAGGGCCACTAACTGTAGTTTGATTTAATGTACTCTTTACCCGAATGGACTTTAGTCTTTAATTTCTCATAGTGTGTGACATGCTAGGTAAGTTGAAAACATGTAATTGGTTGGTGTGTTTGAAGGTAGATAATTTATTAAAAGGCATAAAAAGAAAAAAAAGGCATAAAAAGAATTTATATCAATGACAACATACGGCTTACTGTGAATGGTTTGCTTCCTATACTCTTCACCTTGAGCATCTGAGGATTTCATTTTCTTATAGTTTTATTTAAACTGTATGTTTTATTTTTGTTATTTAAGAACTCAAGTGTGCTTTATATTTTAGGTCCGGTTTATCACTAAAATATGGCATCCTAATATTAGTTCCGTCACAGGGGCTATTTGTTTGGATATCCTGAAAGACCAATGGTAAGAGATTTTGAAATCACTTTCTTTCTTTGCTCATAGGAATACCAAGATTGTAAGAATGTTAAATGTACAAATTCCACAAAATATAAAAATATACGTTGGTCAACAAGTTCGTAAAGTCTTGTAAGTACATAATTGAAAAATGTGTTATAATTAAGATCACAAACTGTACTTAAAGCCAGGTGTGGTGGTGCAGGCCTGGAATCCCAGCACTTGGGAGACTGAAGCAGGATGATCCCTGTGAGTTTGAGGCTAGCCTGGGCTACATAAGTGAATTCAATGTCAGCCTACGTGGCAAGATCCTATCTTTATTTGTTATTTATTTTTGTCTTTTTGAGATAGGGTCTCACTATGCAGTTCACTCTGGCCTTGAAGCTCACTTTGTAGCCCAGGCTGGTCTCAAACTTGCAATGATCCTCCCGCCTCAGCCTCATACGTGCTGTGATTACAGGTGTGAGCCACCATGACTGGCTTCATGTCTTTTAAAAAAAAAAGAAAAAAGAAAAATCAACAACAATCTGTACTTCTATAGACATGTAATAACTAACCTCAGATGCTGGCTGTATATTTTAAGGAAATCTTGGATTTTATCTGTGTTGTGTGTTTTATGTTTTGTATTTTGTACATTTGATATCTCAGGAAGATACTTTTAACATAAAGTAAAAAGTAAGTATTGAAGTAATGCACTTAGAATGAATTTAAGTATCAAAATTGTTAGAAATTTTTTAACTATTCATTGAGACAGCTAAGTTCTTAGATGATGAGTATTTTTGTAGATGACACATATCTTCATTTACACAGAGCTTGGTTAGTCTAATTTGAATTTAGAAGTGTAGCGCTTTAAGAGTTGGTAGCCATCAGATTCAAATCTTGGCTCTTCAATTGTTAAGCTTTATGCTTATGTACAAATTAGCCTAGTTCTTTTGCTGTTTTATAAAAATGAAGTTAATACTTCATAAGATAGAAAGGAGTGAAAGGAGATGTTTTATGTAGTTCTCTTAAAGTAGAATGTGGCATAGTGAAGATAATCTGATAGCAGTGGTGTAGGCAAGAAAGTAGCTTTTATTTATTTAACACATGATTTTATAGATCAAAAAACTTAAACTTAAAAAAAAGAGACACCAGAGTGGGAGAAGCCAAAAAAGAAAAATTAGATTAAGTGAATACATATTAGGACTATTTCCTCCAGTTTTACTCTTTTGTAAGAGAAGGAACAGCAGAAGAAAACAGAGTAACATTTTAGAAGGATACATAGAGCCAAGACAATATTTGATGGACCCATTTGGCTATCTTCTGAAAATTACGTACTGGTACTGCAATCCCCAGTCACCCACCACACAGTGCACACACACACACACAGTCACCCCCTGCTCCTAGGAATTGAATTGAAGACTTTGGCGTTGAGTTGTATCCACAGTGCCTTTCAAATTTGTTCCTCTCTTTTTTATAAGACCAGGTATCCAGAGGCCAGGGATTTAGCTCAGTGGCATCAAGCATCTGCCTGACAAGCATGAGGTTGTGAGTTTGATCCCTGGTAACCCCACCACCACCACCAAAAAAAGACCAGGTATCCACAAAGTTGTCCAAGCTAGAGTTGAATTTATGGTCTTTCCTTGGCCTCCCAGGGTCTTGGGCCTATAAAGCTGTACTACCATGCTTTGTGGTACAGGAATTTTCTTGGTTGATTATTTTTGTTTCATTGAAACATGGTCTTACTATATAGTTCAAGCTGGCCTTGAACTCACTATATAACCCAGGTTGGCCTTAACCCCATTGCAGTCCTCCTGCCTCAACCTCCTTAGTGCTGGAGCTACAGGTATACACCACCACACCTAGCCTGGAATTTTTTAAGCTACATGTTTGCTTGCTTGCTTTTTTTATTTTTTATTTTATTTTTTATTTTTTTTTAATACAGGGTCTTGCTGTATAGTTCAGGCTGGCCTTGAACTTGTAGTCATCTTCCTGCCTTAGCCTCCTAAATGCTGGAATTTCAGGCATGTGCCATCATGCCCAGTTTGGTTTTGATTTTTTTTTTTTAATAGTGGGAATCGAACCTGTGACCTCGCTGCTTGCCAAGCAGGTGCTTCGGCCACTGAGCTAAATCTCCGGCCCTGGTTTTGATTTTTTTGAGGTAGGGTTTTGCTGTGTAGTTCAGGCTCTTCTTGAACTCACTATGTAGCCCAGGCTAGCCTCAAATTCATGGCAGTTCAGCCTCAGCCTCCTGAATCCTGGGATTATAAAGTGTGTTTGACCACACCCGGCTCATGTTTGATTTCTTAAAACAATGACAGCTGAAAAAGATGAAACAGGAATGACTGTATGTAGTGTACAGGTAATTTGGTTTATTTAGTGACTGGATGAGTAGACTAGAGTTGCTTGTTTGGTTTCTTTTTCCATTCTAATAGCATATAAGTAAATCCTGTTGCTCATTTCTTGGGATCTGGTTTCTTGATCTGTATTGGAATAGACTTGTCCTCTGTGGTTATTACACTTTGATCTATGACCTTTACTGATATATTGAGCTAGTAGGCCTCACTGTTTTTGTTTCTGTATTTAAGACAAAGTTTCCTGTGTAGTCCAGGCTGGCTTTAAACTGGCAGTTCTCCTGCCTTAGCTTCCAGAGTGCTGGGATTACAGACATGTGCCAACATGCGCTGGTGCCTCAGTGTGTTTTCTGTAAAGTTATCTCCAAGAACTTGTATCTCTGTCAATCAGTGACTTGAATGCATGTTTTTCTTTCTGTCTTTTTTTTTTTTTTTTCTTCCTGAGACAAAGTCTGGCTGTGTGGTTTGGGCTGATCTTCAGCTGACTTTGTAACTCAGGCTGGTCTTGAACTCGTAACAACCCTTCTACTTCAGCCTCCAGAGTGCTGGGATTACAGGCATGTGCCACCATGCCTGGCTGAATGCATGTTTTCCATAGTAAAGATGTATTCTTTCCGCATGACTTCTAGGATATCAGTTCTTCTGTTCTTTTTGGCTGTTGCCAGCCTTCCTGACTGGTTTTATCCTTCTGTCTTGGAATTTTCCACATTAGAAAACTGGAGGGATAAGTCTTGGTCTTCTGTTGCTTTTCATCCATACACTTGGTGAGCTCTCCTGGTTGTATAATTTCCCCATTTTTTACAGACAGCTCACTGATTTATCTGCCTGAGCTTCCAGGCTCATGTCCTTCTCCTTCTTAGCATCTATATTTGAGTTCCTTAATGCATATCGTAAGCATGACAGAAACTGAACTGCTGATCCCCTGATCTAAAACTTGGGCTTCATTACATAGCCTTCCACATCTCAGTTACTGGCCACTACATCCTTGAAGTTGCTGAGGCCCGAAATGTCGTCATGATCCTTGTTTTTTCCTTTTTCTCTGTTAACTGGTACACTGTTTATAAATCTTCAAACTCTTACCAGATTTACCACTCCTACCTTGATCCTGAGTCCACTGTCTTGCCTGAGTGGCAGCAGTAGCCTTCCACCTTCTTGCTCCTGACTTGCCCTCCTCCCGCTAATTTCAACAGTAGCAGGACATACCACCCCCACCTAAAGAGATAAAGCTTCAGGCTAATCTTTCACAGACTTTCCAATGTGTTTGTTCTGAGTTAAGCCAGCAGTACTGTTACTTCTAATTGTTTCCCTATAACTAGTTGCAAGACTGTGGTGTATATATAGGGAGGCAGTAATGGTGGTTCATCAGTAGTTCATCATATTTCAATTGAAATATGAAAAGATAGCAAAGACATGGCAGATGAAACAGGTGAACTAGGTATTCATGGAGTAATATTTCTCTATTCCTTTCTCTACTGAGATATAGTTTACATTAAGTGTATATGTTTAAATGTCTTTTTTTTTTTTGCAGTACTGGGGATCAAACTCATGACCTCGCACTTGCCAGGCAGGTGCTTATGCCACTTTTTTTTTGCTTTTTTTTTTTTTTTTTTTTTAATGTCAGTGTTTAGGTTTCAGAACTGGAATTTGATGAAACATAAAATATTGTTGGGAAGAATGAGTTTCACAAACTTTGGGTAATTTGTGACCGGTGTGCTTCAAAATAATAAATAGACTAATGTTTTTGTCTCTTGTCTGTATCACTCTCCTCAGCCTGATTCTGAACTTGCAGAACAAGCATGCATTTTGCAGTCCGGCTGTCTAGTCAGTCATTAAGCTGTGCCATGTACCATTAGTCACCACACAAACACAAATTGAAATCGCAATCCAGATAGCGTTGTATACCTTTAAACATATTTAACCATATAGGAACATAGTTCAGCTGCTTAATACATACCTTTGGGGATAGATCATGGTAAGAAATATGAATAAATACTACATAATGGTGAAAGGGAGCATGCTATTGACATAAGCGTATGAGTGGTTCTCACAGACTTTTTTTAGTCACAAGAACCAAACACAAGAATATATATAATTAATTCATTTTCACGAGATGCAGAATGTGCTAAAACTAGTGTATGGTGATAGGACAGTACTGGGGGGTAGGCAGGAGTTGTGAAGGAAGACGAGAATGAGGTGTTTTAGTGCTTGAAACACTACATTTTAACTGGGTATGTTGGCACATGCCTGTAATTCCAGCACTTGGGATCACAGGATCACTGGAAGTTTGAGACCAGCCTAAACTATAGAATGAGACCTGTCTCAAAAAACCAAGGGGCAGGGAAGGGGGAGGAGAAAGAAAGTAAAAGAAATACTCTACATTTTGATGCAAATGGTGGTTTCATGGGAGAATACCTATGAAAAAATCTACCTGATGCAGCATGTTACTGGTATCTTAATAGGTTATAACAAAAAAGCTACTATTTTCTGTACGTAGCATTCTGTCTTTTAAGTGAACATGGGTTATTGATCATATGTAAGATCCTCCAGAGAAAAGTTAATCAAAAGCACAATTTACACATGATTATTTTACATGGTACAGGCTACCAAGTCCTTAAAGGTGGGACTCACTCAAGGCTATCCTCCTGTTTTAGCCTCCAGAGTGCTAAGAGTACAGGCACTCCCCCGCCATGTGAATTGATTTTTTTTAAGCAGCTATGTTAACTATTCATTGATTTGAGAATTGTCCAAAATTTAGTGAAGATAAATTTAGGAAGATAGACATACTAACCACTGAATATTTAACATTTCATATAGTTACCTGTTGGTAAAAAAAAGTATTTTAATAGTCTGATTTTATATACTGAATCTTAAAAATCTCAATACAATCTGGTTTTCATCATTACTTGAGAAAAGAAAAATAAATGGAATGAAATAGCATGTTTTTGGTTGTCACATTACTAAATTTTAATTGATTGATTTTGAAGACAGCTTCACTGTGTAGCCCAGGCTAGCTTCAAACTTGTGGTGACCCTCCTGCCTCAGCCTTCCTTGGTGTTGGGTTATAGGTGTGTGCTACCATACCTGGTTAATGATTTGTGTTCACCCTTTTGAAATTCTCCATTTGTTTGTTTTCAGCCAGCAGATGACAATGGTTTATGAACCATTTACTATGGTTTATAAACCATAACACACAAAACATTTTACTCTGACAATTTTTGAATGATGGAAAACAGTCACGTTTTTGTTTCGAGGTTGTTTGGGCTGAGAGTGTAGCTAGCTCAGTGTTAGACTACTTACTTGTCATGCACGAGGCCTCTGTGTTTGATCCCCAACACTACAGGGGAAAAATCTTTTGGAGAATATTGTGAACTGAATATGAAGTTATAGTTAATTTAGAAATTTATTGTTTAATCCACAAGCTTCGTATAGCTTTAGTTTTAAAAAGTAAAAAACAAAAAGAGTGAAAAAAAAAGACATGATTTCAAAGTCAGGGACCTTCCAGCTTCCAAAGAGCTTCACTTATTCTGTGACTTGGGCTATTCAATATTCAGAGCTCTTCCAAAGAGAAGAGCCCAATTCACAGAATACGTAAAAAATACGAATGGAGCCATGACATTTCAGAAAAACGAACTTTCACATAACTAAAGGATTCTTTCTGGGATGAGTTAACTCCTTTATTAGAGTGGGGAGGGGAGGGAAGGAAAGGGCTGGTGAGGAAGGAAGGAGAAGAAAACACCAGAAGAATGGAATAGAATCAAATGCCAGTGTTCCAGGTGAGCATACTGCGCATCCATAGAAGCCTAATGTCCTGGAAAATACGTTTTCATTTTTCTGTCTTATCCAAAGTTCACATCCTGATTCATTTCAGTAGTAATTTCAAGGTAACAGGAAAGATTGTAGCATTAAAATACTCATTTATGCCAGTGATATAGCTCAGAGCCACAAGCACTGAGGTTATGAGTCCATCCCCAGTACAAAAAACAAAAAAATAAAATAAAATATTCATTTGTAATTTTGTGGTACTTCACCAGTGATTTATTTCCACATAAGTTTAGAAACCACACAAGCTTGGGAGTATAACTTATATGGCCATCAAAACTCAAATGAGGAGGCTGGGGATTTAGCTCAGTGGGATAAGCACCTGCCTTGCAAGCATGTAGTCGTGAGTTCGATCCCGGTACTGATTTAAAAAAAAAAAGCCTCAAATGAGGAAAGATAAAACAAAAAGAGGGAATCCCTGGGAGTAGCCGGGGAAATGTAAAGAAACCATAAGAGTACCAACTGTATGTAAACCTCCTTTTAATATTTATTTATTTATTGATTGGTTGGTACCAGGGACTGAACTCACAACCTTGTGCTTGCCAGGCAGGCACCTACGGCAATGAGCTAAATCTGCAGCCCATAAATCTCTTTTTTAAAAAAGAAAAAATTTTTGCCTTAAAGTGTTGTACTCTAAATGAATTTGTCACCTGTCAATGAAAGAGTGTTACTGATACACTGTGGATATTTTTTGCAGTGTAAACCCCCCCCCTTTTCCTGGTGAACTTCAAACTATTTATTACAATAAATTTTTGGGGGGGTGCTAGGGTATTACAATAAGTATTACATCCCAGAACTCAAACAGATTTTGGCAATTTTGAAATTGAATTGAGTGCAAGCCAATTAAAATTCACATCCTAACAAACATTTCTACCTAAGATTGTGGAGACACGAGCCTTCCACATGAGTAGTTTCTGATTCTTGGAGTGGTAACCACAGAGGTCTATCTATAGTAGTTTATATCTTCACAATAAGAAGACCTTGCACATAGAAAAAGAAAATTAAGAATTAATGGACTGGGCTGGGGATTTAGCTCAGCGGCAAAAGCACCTGCCTGGCAAGCATGAGGTCTTGAGTTCAATCCCCAGTACCAGGGGAAAAGAAAGAAAGAAATAGAAAATAAAAAGGTTAAGCATATAGCTTACTCAAAGACCCTGGGCTCAATTAAAAAAAAAAAAAAAAAAAACTAATGGACCATTAGAGAAGAGTTTATTACTTTTTCTCCCCAGTACAGAGAATGGAACCCAGGATTTCCTTAATGCTTGGCAGATCTATGACTGAGCAGCATTCCCACATGTTTGAAAAAGTCTTATTTTGCCAGAGGTTTAGCTCAGTGGTGTAAGTGCCTGCTTGGCAAATTCGAGGTCGTGAGTTCAATCCCTAGCACCAAAAAAAGAAAAGAAAACGAGAAAGGTCTTATTTTGAGCTGCACATGGTGACACATGCCTGTAATCCCAGTAGTGTGGAAGGCTGAGGCAGGAGGATTGCTGTTAGAGGCCAGCCTGGGCTATGAAGTGTGAGAGCTTGTCTCAAACCAAACAATAAAAAAATTTTTAAATAGATAAAATTTTATTTCAAGATGCTCCAGCTAAATTACCCAGGCAGGCTTGAACTTGGAATCCCAAGTATTTGACTCTAGAGACACCATTTGAACGATATAGACTCCACATCCCAACCTCTGTCCCTTATTGGGAATTAAACCCAGGGCTTTCATTTTTAAATTTTAAGTCAGGCTTCTAAGTTGTCTAGGCAGAACTCCAACTCCTGATTCTCCTGCCTCAGCCACTCTTGATCCCTCCCCCTTTTGTATTTTTGAAAACAAATGGCATAAACCTTACTGTTAGCTGAATTCTGTTTCCAGTGGTTTTATTTGTCAATCAGCACTTCTCATCACCATTGTCTGTAGATTGATTTTGTTTGTTTTAGAAACGGGATCTTACTGTGTAGTTCAGGTTGGCCTTAAACTCTATAGGTATTCTATTTGATTTTTTTTAATCTATACTTTTTAAAAATTTAAGTCACTTTTCTGATACAGTTGGACAATTTTCGATGTGTGTGTTTAAACATTCTCTTTACCTGTGAAATTAGAGTAATGAAGTAGGCATGGTGGTGCATGTCTGTAATCCCAGCTATTTAGGAGGCTGAGGCAAAAGTATTGTAAGTTTGAGTCTAGCCTGGACAGCTTTGCCACCTAGTAAGATGTGTCTCAAAAAATAATGAGGGCTGAGTGTGGTGGCACACCCCTGTAACCCTAGCGCTCAGGAGACTGGAGGCTGAGGTAGGGGGATTGTTGAGAGTTTGAAGCTAGCCTGAGCTACAAGTACGTATTAAGACCTTGTCTCAAAAATTAAAAGGAAAAAAAAAAGGTGTGGTGGCACACACCTGTAATCCCAGCATTTGGGAGGCTGAGGTGGGAGGCTGAGGCAGAAGGATTGGTGTGGGTTTGAGGCTGGCCTGAGCTACATTGCAAGGCCCTGCCTCAAAAAGGTATAAACAAAAATTAAAGGCCGAACATGTAGTTCAGTGCAAAGGCTCTGGGTTCAGTCACCTCCTAAAAAAAAACTCTTCATAAAGAGAGCATTTTAAAGATTTCAAACTGAGCAGGTGGTACATATCCATAATTCCAGCATTTGGGATGCTGAGACAAAAGGATCAGGAGTCTCAGGTAAGCCTGGCTTTACGTAGCCAGTCCCAGGGAAGTTTGAACCTGCATAGCAAGAACTGTTTCAGAAAACAAATAGAAGGAGTTGGATGTGATAGTGTATACCTGTGACCCTAGAACTCAGGCAGCTGAGGCAGGAGGATTTCTGCAAGTTTGAAACCAGCTGTCATGAAATCAGGAGCAGCTTGAATTACCCTGTCTCAAAGGGATAAGCATTGAATTTGACTTACGTTGTGACCCCCTCCATCCTAAGAAAAATATAACTCATATTAACTGTTACGAGTCTTCATTGAAAATTACTTTTATAACCTTTGAGGAAATTTAGCACCTTAGTCTAGAAAAAAATTTGACTTCTCACCCCTGTTTCAGAATTAGGCATTCAATTAGATAAAACTGCATAGCTGTGTGAAAGTCCTTTACAAGTACTATTTTTAAGTGCTAACTCAGCCTTTCACTAAGTTTTTGAGCACCACAGCAGTTTTTTTCCCAAGTCCTGTAGTTCGTGTGTGTTTGTTTGTTTTTGTTTTGGTACTGGAGATTGAACTCACAACCTCACGTTGCACGTACTTTGAGCCGCTGAGCTAAATCTCCAGCTGTAGTTCTTTAAAGTATAAATTGATGATTTAAAAAAATATTTTATTCCAAGAACTTTGATCAAACTCATGACCTTGCACTTAGCAGGCAAGTGCTTCAGCCACTGACATAAATCCTTGGCCCCATATTCCAATAACATTTTAAAGAACCACTGTATACTGGAATTTTTCCTAATACACAAAAGTATAGACTTGTGAATATGGTACTGATTTTATTAAAATAGTCTTTGTTACTTAAACTTTACCACTTAGTGCACGTCCTAATCACTTGGAGCACTTTACAAATGCTGCAGTATTGATTGGAGAAAAAAGTGTTTAACACAAATGCAAAGAATCCTTCCTAGATCAGTAGAAACCATTTTATATGTAAATATTTGCTTTGTAAAGATATGTATTTTCTTTATAAATTGACTAAGAGGGATTATTTATTTATTTATTTATTTTGGTACCAGGGATTGAACCCACAACCTTGCACTTACCAGGCAAGGGCTTTTGCCACTGAGCTAAATCCCCAGCCTTATTTAAGTTTTTTGAGACAGGGTCTCATTAAGTTACTTTGGCTGGGCTCAAACTTGAGATCCTCCTGCCACTTTCAGAGTGTTGGGATTACAGGTGTGTGCCACCAATCCTGATTTTATTTACATTAAGCAGAAAGTTTATCTGGTTTCAGAATGTTATGGAATGATTGCAAACCTTTAAAAGTAAAGCAGGTTTATTTGATAGCTGTTTTTTTTTTTCCTTGGTACCAGGAATCAACCTTGCCACCTTGCACTTGCCAGGCAGGTGCTTATATCACTGAGCTAAATCTCTGGCCCAGTATCTTAATAATCTTTACATTGCCATCAAAAGAAAATTCTGCAAGCTATTAGTACTAAAAGTTTAACTTTATATCTGGAAAAATAGATAAAAAATAAGTCAGTGAGCCTGGGCATGGTAGCACATGCCTATCATCCCAGCACTCTGGAAGGCCAAGGCAAAAAAATCCCAAATCAGAGCTCAGTTGAGGCTACTAAATTATTGACACTTGTCTCAAAATGTTAAAAAGGGCTGGGGATATAGCTTAATGCAAAAACCACGGGTTCAGTCTCTAGTACCAGAAAAAAAGAGAACTCAAATAATAAAATCTGAAGGACAAAAATAAAGCTCATTTGGAATAAGCTTGGTTTTTTTTTATCATCATGTATCTGATCTGGAGACAAAAATTACTTCTAAGCCCTCAGAGAGAAAAGCCAAGTGTGGTAGCACATGCCTGGTAATCCCAACAAACTGGGATGCTGGGGCAGAAGAGTCACAATGAGTTTGAGGCTAGTCTCCAAAAAAAGAAAGTAGTTTCATTTTATGTGCTAGGGATGTAGCTTATTATTAGGGTGCTTGTGTAGTGTATGCAACATCCATGATTTAATCCCTAGTAATGGGGGGGTCAAAAGGAAAGTTCTGGTAATTTATTCAGAAAATATCCTCTTTGCTTTTGCCACTCAGAGCCCTTTTAAGTGAGGTACTTTCCTGTTTTAAAATTTAGGGCAGCAGCAATGACTCTCCGCACAGTATTATTGTCGTTGCAAGCACTGTTGGCAGCTGCAGAGCCAGACGATCCGCAAGATGCAGTAGTAGCAAATCAGGTAAGATGACTGCTTTTGAAAGAGTTCTTCTTACCTATGTATGTCTCTGTCTAGTGGTTTACTATGTTAATAGGAGCATACTCTTCTGAAACTAAATTTGGAAGTGGTTTTCTTCCTTGCAGTAAGATTATTTTGATGTAATAGTGAACACTTAAAGCTTTGGATTTTAAGTATAGTAGTGTAATTAGATTCATGGTCTTTTTCCTGTGTATGAGTTTCCAAATGCGCACAGTCAGAAGAACAGTGTACTCGCATGTACCTCTTATATAGATCCTCTGATTGGCACACACTTTATCATGTGTGTATTGTCTCCTGTCCCTCCTGTCAGTCCCGATCTCTTCTGGTGATAACTTTTAATCACTTCCTACTGTGGTACTGAAGTGACAGTAGCATTAAAGGTGACTTTCTGATTTACTAAACATAATAAGTATTTTTCAGTTTTGATCTTTAAGGCAAAAGATTAACCAATTATAGCCCAACTGATTGGTTTTGTAAATAATGTTTAAAACATAGCCATACCCACTTGTTTGCTTTCCAACAGCAGTGACATCATTTGTTTGAAAGGTTTAGTGTATGTCCCCTTAAATATTCTGCCAACCTCTTCTCTACACCATTGTTTTACTGAGGATTTATTACGTTTTACTGAGCAAGCCACCCCCTCAGCCCCCGCATTGTGTGGTACTGAGGCCTGCACACTGAGCAACATTCCCACACCCTTTTCAATTTTTTTAGATTGTTTGATTGATTGATTGATTGATTGATTGTGACAGGATCCCATTGTGCAGTCCACGCTGGCCTTGCTCTTAAGGCAACCTTCCTGCCCTGCACCTCCTAAGTGTAGAGATTACAGGTGTATGCCACCATGCCTGGTCCTTTTTAACTTCTGCTTCCACCTGGGTGTGGTGGCATATGCCCGTAATTCCAGTATGTGGGAGGCTGAGGCAGGAGGGTTGCTGTGAATTGGAGGCCAGCCTGAATTACAGAGCAAGGCCTTGTCTCAAGAAACAAAACAAAACATGACAAAACAAGGTCTTGCTAAATTACCAATGCAAGGCATGAATTTGCCATTCCTCTGCATCAGCCTTCTAGGATGCTGGGATTATTATCTTCAGAATTGTTCCTTCTTACTTTCTACAGTGGTTTTTCTTTTTCCCTTTAACTGTAATTGATTGATTGTGAAATTGTTCCTTTATTTTCCATTATATACACTCACTTGGTTGATCATATCTTTTTTGGGGGGGGTACCAGGGATCGAACTCATAATCTCATGCTTGCCAGGCAGACACTTATACTGCAGAGCTAAATTCCCAGCCCTCATACCTACATTGATACGACCTGTACATTAATAAAATATACAGGTTTGACTTTTTAACACAAAAGTGTATTGGAAACTTCACAGCTCTGTGTGGATACTTCTTTGATAGTTCAGCACAAAATTGCTAAAAGTGAATGTGGAACCTTAAACCCACAGATCTGTTTTATTGTTGTATGATACCATTACTAGTTTAGTTTTGTAACTGAGTCACAGCTTTTGGAGTTGTCCTCTCTTTCCTGTGTCAATCTGTGTTCCTGTCTCCCTTCTCTGTGTGATTTGGATTGTGTACAAACCCAGTTCCATAACTTAAAGTGTCACAGCCTACTTTTTTTTGGCATAGTACTGTAGATTGAACCCAGTGACTTCACATTGAGCTACATTCCAGAACTTTTGATGTTTTTATTGTTTTAATTTTGAGACTGGGTCCCACTAAATTATCCAGGCTGGGTTTGAACTTGAAATCCTTCTGCCTCAGCCTACCAGAGTGCTGGGATTACAGGTGTGCACTACCACGTCTGGTAAAATTATTCTTAAAACTCAGCTTTTTCAAGATTTTATTTGTTTTTATTACTATTCTATTATGCATCTTCCTATTGAGGAAACACTCTTAGCAACTTCTGTCCTTTTAATTTATTTGTTACCTATTCTTGTAAGTTTTTGTCTTTTCCCATGTGTATATATCCTTGATAATGTGTTCTGTTAATTTACTCAGAGCTTGCTTTATGTTTTATATTTAATATTACTTCATTCATATTGGGTAGTCAGGAGA
>PVJX010002799.1:80318-121042 GCA_004027295.1 Dolichotis patagonum
TTTTTTTTTTTTTTTTTTTTTTTTTTTTTTTTTTTTTTTTTTTTTTTTTTTTTTTTTTTTTTTTTTTTTTTTTTTTTTTTTTTTTTTTTTTTTTTTTTTTTTTTTTTTTTTTTTTTTTTTTTTTTTCTTTCTTGGTACTGGGGATTGAACTCACAACCTCACGCTTGCCAGACAGACTTGTGCTACTGAGCTAAATCCCCAGCCCCTAAAGTTTCTTTTAGTACCTCAAGTAGTTCAATAATTTCACTTGTTTTCTTGTTATTAATGATAGCAATTAGATTTGATATTTTATTGTATCTTAGAAACTTGTCAGCCTTAAAATGTTCATACTTTGAAAAGAAATACTAAAGTGAATTGAACAAAAACTGTTTGATTTATACATTGTTTTACTAAGTTCATGGTTTTCCCAGAGGGTTATCCAACACATAAGTGAAGTTTTGCCTTTTGAAAGTACTCTTACTATGATTTCATGATCATCTCAAAACATGGTGTAAGTTAAGACTTTGCTTGGTTTTCCTTAAACAGTTATAGGAAAATGGCAAAAATCTAGTTTTACTCTTAGTCTGGACTGTGGGTAGTACCCTAATTCTTAGCTAATATACAGATTTATAGCAATTCTCTGTTTAGTTCAGCAGTGTTTGTTGCTGTTCAGTGTTGGAAATATCTCCTCACTTCACTTAATACTAGTTTTTTCCTAATTGTATTTGTGAATTTGGAGGTTAGAGTAAATTAACTTTTGGGGTGCTACTGGGGATTGAGCTACGTGCCTGTTATGTGGCGCACCCCCTCCCCCTTTTTGGAGTGAAGATAGTCTTAGGGAATCGTATCAGCTGTCTTGAAGTTGTAGCCCTGCTGCCTTAGCCTCCCAGAGTGCAACACCAACCTTGGCTGGATTAACTTTGTTTTTACTTTTATCAGTACAATTTGTGAATCAAAGCTTCACATTAACCACTTTTTTCTTGAATGACAAATGGCACAGCTTGTTTGCAGTGAAAAGTCAAGTCACATTTTATTGTAATTTACTTCTGTGTGGTTACTACTCCTAGGGATTGAACTGACAACCTTGGGCTTGCAAATAAGCACATCCTCTTATCACTGAGCTGTATGTCTGCAGCTCCAGGACATCACATTTTCAATATAAATTTCCTTGCATTTAGAAGAAGCAGGGTCTTAGCCAATTAAGAGGAGCTACTGTACTGAATATTGTAAAATATAATGTCAATTGATTTTTCCCTCCAATATAGTACAAACAAAATCCTGAAATGTTCAAACAGACAGCTCGACTTTGGGCACACGTGTATGCTGGAGCACCAGTTTCTAGTCCAGAATACACCAAAAAAATAGAAAACCTATGTGCTATGGGCTTTGATAGGGTAAGTACTTAACAGATTGTTTATTTTGGTATCTATATGTGTGTGATATATATGTTGATTTTTAAATCATTGCTCCAAATCTGTGGCTGGGAAAAGTAGTTTAACAATATGAGAAACTCTTGTTGCATAAATTAGTTTGACTACTAAAATCAGTACAGATTTTTAAATTTTTCATTCTAGTTGTTGTATTAGATGCTTTTTATGCACTTCAAGTACAAGGTAATGTATGGAAAAGAAACAGTATGATTTCTCAGTATAAAGACAGTGATTCAGTATTTTTTTAAATGTTTCCTTGAGATTTATTATTTTCTTCCCTTTTTCTTTCTGCAGAATGCAGTAATAGTGGCCTTGTCTTCAAAATCATGGGATGTAGAGACTGCAACAGAATTGCTTCTGAGTAACTGAGGCATAGAAAGAGCTGCTGATAGTCAAGCTTGCCTCTTCTCCAGGAGCATCAACATCTGTTATTTTTAGGATTCTGCATAGATTTCTTTTAAACTGGCATTCTTGCCTAATGATGTTATCTAGGCAACCATTGGAGACTGAAAAAAAAAATCCCTGCTCTGTAAATAAAGCTAATTAAACGTCTGTGTAAATTTAAAAAGGGGAAATACTTTTAATTTTTTTTCTTACTTAATAGTGTAAAAATTCTTTGAGCTAAGCTAAAACCATGAAAAAAACATGCTACTTTAGTGTTTAGCGGTGTAACAAGACTAGCAAGAGTTTGCTTCAGGACTTTGTTGAATAATTAAGATAATATTTTGAGTGTGTCAGGGCCATTCAAATTGTTGGTGTTGCATCACAGCTACCTTAACTGTTTTTAACATGGATCCTCTGTGCCTGTGAATTTACTTGCATGCTTGTACTTGACTTCTTAGAATGGGTAGCTGAAAAGACCACCATTTTAAGCATTAGAAAATTCGTAAATATGAGATTTATTCAGAAACTAAGATGGTGACCTACTCAGAGCCTGTCCCAACAGTTGACAGGTTGGGGCACTGTATCTGCTTTTCCTGTATCACACACAGCTAAAAATCTAATGGTAGATTTCTCTGGTTTTGGTGGGGAAATGTGCCAAGCAAAGTATCCCTGACTCCCTTTTTACATCTGAGGTTTGGAATGTTTCATCATAGTCCTTTAAACACTCAAAAGGTTTCCTATGTAAGTAAGTAATGTAAGAATGGAGCTGCCAATATTTCTCTCGCAAAAACAGTAAATAATTCGATGTTGCAGTATTCCCACATGTAATGAAGTGACTTGAGTTAGTTTTGCAATGAATTTGACATTGGGTTTTAAATTGATGAAATTTTCTTTGAGAACATTAAAGAATGCAGTCCACTGTTTCTAGTAGTTTTTAGCCTAATTTTGGGCTTTATGAAAATTGCTCTCTCAGATACTTTAAAAGCCACTCTTGCTTGCACTTCCCCATATTGACACGAGAGCTGTGTTGGTGTTTACTGTACATACTTCAGATGCACATAGGAATAGAAGTGTGTTGTAAATCTAGCTTTCTTTATGATGTTTCTGAGAATGAGAATTGAACACTTTACCTTCTCTTGTACATAGTCAGACTTTTTATTCATATTAAAGTTACCATTCGTTCTAAGTTCAGAAGTTTGAAAGTTAACTAGTTTTGCAAGTGCAAACACTTAATTTGACTATTTTATGAAGGTTGAAGTAGATTTATGCAGGCAGTTCTATACATACAGATATAATTCTTACTCAATTTTGAGGACCAATGCAAAATAAGAAAAATGGAATCAGACTGATGTAAGGTGGTATTTTGAAAGTCATATTATAAAAGGTTTTCTTTCTTAAGTGTTACTTAAATTGTTAAGTGTTTGGAAAGTAATTTTTGATCGTATTAAGTCAGTATAACTTCATTCAACCTTTCAATAATCTTGATGCTAGAAGCAATAAAAGAAACCAATATTAAATATATCATAATGTTAAAGATGTGAAGCTTCTTCCAAAACTTGCAAGGTTTTTCCTAAGTAAAAGTAATCTCTTATAGTTGATATATTACATACTAAACCCAAGTTGCTATTTTTTCTCCCAAGTTTGCATAAGCATAATCACAGCCTTTTAATTGTTGTAGTTTCTTTTCTTTTCTTTTCTTTTCATTTCTTTTGTAGTTTATTTTCTAAAGATGCCAAAGGAAACAAGATTTTTCTTTATTTTAAATAGCTAAAATCTTGTACTTTTCATTTTGAGGTATGGTGGGATTTTGTGAAAACACAGGTTTGCTCCTTGTTAGAATTTTTTATAGTGGAGGGTGGCTTGGTAATATTAATAATATTTGGATTAAATATCAAACACATCCTGTTTACTATTCGCCTATATTATCAGGGTATATTTAATCATCTGATTAGACAAATCATCTGGTTAGACAAAAGAAAAGGAACTCAGTGGTTGCTAATGTCAGGCATTATACACTCCACTCTTGGAAGCAGGCTCTGTTCTGCTTTGACTTTTATGCACACTGGCCAGGTATCTACTCATGTGATTGCACTTCAGCTCCAGTGCCCAGGTAATTGGGAAGTATAGTGCTTAATTTGACAGGATCTACACAATGAATTTTTCACTATAAAAAATTATTTTCCTTATTTACCTTCAATGTGATAACCTTTATTTCTTTTCTGGTACATTTTCCACTGTTTTGTTTTGTTTTGTTTTGTTTTGTTTTCCTCCCCCGACCTCCTTGATACAGACTTAGCTCCCAAACACAAAAAGTAAGGCATTTCTGTTTTCCTCTGGTCCTCAGTATGTATGGGAAAAGAACACTAAAATTTGGCCTAGGGAGAAAGTACCCTGGTAAAAGTTATAATTCTCAGTGTTTTAGGGTTTATCACTTTTTTTTTTTTTTTTTTGCGGTACTGGGGATCGAACTCACGACCTTGCACTTGCCAGGCAGGCGCTTATGCCACTGAGCTAAATCCCCAGCCCGGGTTTATCACTTTTAAGGGTCCTCAGAAATTATGGTTAAAAAAAGAATTCTCATTTAGAGCGGGCAGATTTGCTAAAAGTCACTGATAACTCCGGTAGGCTTTATAATCAGTTCTCTTTCTGAGTATGTTCCTAACTTAGAAGAAATAATTAGTTGTACAGTCTGTCAGCATGAATGAATGAATAGCAGTTTGAGACTCAAACATATAGTAGTATATAAATATTTCAGGAACTTGCTACTAAATTGGATGCTCTGAATTGACTTTGAAATTACGACTATGGTTTATCTAAACACAGAAAACACCTCCAAGATGTATGTTTGGAATCTTGAGTATTTTGTTTCTGAGAAAAATAAGCTATATAGTGAAAATGAGATTTGAGGGGGTTTGGGGGGATTCTTTTTCAAAAATTTTCTTTGCTTATGATTGTTGATGGCACTCAGAACTATGCAGAATTTTTTTTTTCAGAATAATTTTTTTAAAAATATGTTTCATGGGGCTGGGGATTTAGCTCAGCGGCATAAGCACCTGCCTTGCAAGCAGGCAGTGGTGAGTTCGATCCCTGGTACCGATAAAAATATGTTTCAGAAAGAATTGGCAGTTAAGAGTTTGCTTGTGTATGCACTACGAATGCATACTCTTTAGGCTGCTTCCTAAGTTTGCCAGTGTGAAAGCAGATCTGGATGCTAAGTTTATGCCTGATTTGAGCTTTTAAAATGCAGTTGAGGTATGGTAATGTTTTTCTCATTCTATGTAGAAACAGGAAATAAAGAGCTTTTGTTGTAAAGATTTAAGATGAATCTGGCACAAAATAGCTGGAACCATATATACCAGTCTTGTACATAGGAGGAAACAATATTTAGAAAAGAAAAAGGAAGTTATTTGTTTACAGGGAATTTTATTTCATGAACTTTTCCAAACTGATGTTGTAGTAATCACTTTTTCTAGTTCCAGGGAATTTCAGTTCCAGGGTACAAACCACTGATTCCAAAAAGTTGTATTGCTATTCTTTTAGTACCAATTGAAACACTATTAGCTAGTTGTTATCATTGTGAACATGCAACTTGAAGTATACTGATAAATAGCCTTTTTCCAAACAAAGTGTGACTTCACTTTAGGGTCTGCAGATGATGTCACACATTGTATTTGCAATACAGGTCAAAAATTTTGTGGCATGGGGGTAGGGAAGGGTTGCTAATCTCCCTTGTCCTGCTTTGTTACTGCTTTATTGAACTGATCTAATCTCATAAACCTGCATCATCTAAACATGTAAGTTGTGAATGTGCCACCTTCTGCTTGGTTTTTCCAACCATGCTGCTATATGTGATCAGGCGTGGTGTAACTTCGGGTTTGGTCAGAGGGTGAGTGGATAGAAGTCACTGCACCGTGCTGTGGGTGATCCTTATCTGCTTGCTGTAACCTACTTTTCACAGGCATCATAATAAAAGCTAGACTATTTCTTTGGGGGAAAAGAGACTTATTTAATGTTATTTAAAGAATTTTCCAATAGAAAATGAAATACTATTGAAAATAATCTATTTTTTAGCTTTCAGCAATTGATGGTGCTTTGTTGTGGTGTCCGCTGGAAGTTTACTGCCATTATAGGGATTCTCATTAACCTCACTGAGAAAGAACCTTGCTTGTTAGCTTCTCTAGATCTCTAAACAGTCTGTTAGTGATGATAAACTCTGTAGGAGGGTCTATTCTGAGCCATTAACTTCCTGTAAGGGGGAAATGGGTGGGTTACCAGAAATACCATTGAAGCAGGGTGGGCTGTGGGTGGAGGGTTGGGTATTTGTCTTGAGAATTAAAAACTACGAAACACTTTTGTACACAACTGATTTTTTAAAAAAATAAATACATTTTTAAAGATGTTGAATTTTCCCCCCTTATTGGGAATTCTTAAAAATAAATGCATGCATGTTTTCCCCTGAAAATGGTTTATATCTTGTTTGTGGGTTCTCATCGCTGAATAATTAAGTCTTTGCATAATTTCAAATAAGAACTGGGTAGATAATTGTTGACAGATTTCATGCAGATGCGCATACTACCACTTAAATGATAAATTGTATCAGATCTTTGACTTTGAAAACAGGTTGAAATTGTTTAGTTCTAATTAAACTTTTAAGTAGAACATTATTTGGTCAGGTTCTAACAGCATTAGTTGTACTTGAAGCAGTGCTGTTTATTCTTTTTCCATATTGCACAGAGGTCTGCTCTAGATAGTTGCATAGTCCTGTGACTTGGACTCTTAGTTGTCACAGAAAATCCTGGGTTTTAATCCCCATTTTCACTCAAGATCATAGAGCCAGAGCTTTTCTGAGCTTCTGTTTCTTCATTTGTGTAAAATATTTGCCCAGTATTTTATAACATTTGTGAGGCTCACATGAAGTGATGTAGCGGTAAATATAATTTTAACATTAAATCATTCCTTAACTAGGGGAGGGTCCTAATGATTTCACAGAACAAAACCGATTGTCTTTAGGGTATTTATAACCAGCTTGCAGCAGGCATATGAGATTCTGTTGCCTGGAGATGGAATTGTTCCTGACCTGGAACAAGGCAGGACGAAGCGTCCTTTTCATGTTGTGAGGCTGTACCTGTGTTAGTAGTTGAGGATAGCTATGTGAGGCCTCTTTCTCTAAGCAATAGATGGTCAAATGTAAACAGTGGGTACTTGTTTTGCCATACATGGTGGCACAAGTCTGTAATTCCAGCACTGTGGGTGGCTGAGACAGAAAGATTGCAAATTTAAGTCTAGCCTGTACCACTTCATGAAGACACTGTCTAAAAATAAATTTAAGAAGCTGAGGATGGTGGTCCATGGCTGTAATTCTAACCCTTGGGAAGCTGAGACAGGACAATGATTGAGGTCACCCTGGGCTGCATAGTGAGTGCAGGGCCAGCCCGAACTACATAGCAAGACACCACAACAAGACAAACGAGATTATTTTAAATAGACATGTAGATAACAAGGGGATACAGCTCAGTGCAAAGGCCCTGTGTGCCATCACCCATGATTCACCCCCACATCCTCAACAAATCTTAAGGTGTCGTGACAGAAAAAACTTTCAAGAATGGAACGAGTTAGTTCATTCTGGTTTTTTTTCTTCTGTTTTATGAAGGTTTCACTCTGTTCCTCAGTCTGGTCTTAACTCTGTGTAGCCAAAGTTACTTCCCCCCCCCCCAAATTAGCTTTAAACTCTTGGCATTTCTTCTGCCTCAGCCTCCTGAGTGCTGGGATTATAGGTTTGTGCCATCACAGCCAGCAGGATGGTGTTCTTTTTAACCGATTAGTATGGTTGAATTAACGTAGAAGTTTCTCTTTTTTTGGTGGGAGGTGTTCATAAAAACTACTGATTTGCTTCCTACTTCTGTTACTGTTAACGCAAGCAGTTTACCGCCGAGCTGCATACCCTAGGCCCTTCAGGGAGGCACAGCGTCAGGCTGACCCTCCCACCACTCATTGCCTCCTGAGTAGTGGGCATTGCAGGTTTGTGCCACTGTTACTGGCCAGTAGCTTCAACTGTGTCCATGTTGGTCACTGCACTTACTCCTTTTTAAGGTACTCTAGGTTTCCTTTGTAAGTAGGTTCATTATATTTCTGTCCTATCATTCTCCTTACATGTCCACCCCACCTCGCCACCACCCAGTGTCATCTCTGCTCAGAAGTTGAGTTTAGGTGGGGAGTGGGCTGTTGGCAAAAGCACTGAGAGAATAGGGCAGCTTAGGGGTTGGAAAAGAGAATGAGTAGGCTGGAACCAAGAGTTTATGGTGCCTAGAATTAGAGCAGTAATTAGAAGGTTGAGAGTTGACAGATGATGAAAGGAAAAAAGGCCAAATATGGTGCAAGGAAGATCACAGGACAGGGTTGGAAGGTGCAAGCCTGTTTGGGAGGACTAGGGAGTGAACCAGCTGAAAACGTGGAAACCCGTTTGGTTTGTTAAGCGTTGCTAATTGTTGAAAAGTAGGTAAGCCAGGTGCAGTGCACATTCCTGTTACTCTGGGAAGCTGAGGGAAGAGTATCGTTAAGTTTTAGTCCCATCTTAGGCAAAGTAAGTGATTTTTTTTTCTTTTTTTTTTTTTTTTTTTGGTGAGTACTGGGAGTCAAACTCATGCTTGCCAGGCAGGCTGCTGAGCGATATTCCCAGCCTAAGTAAGTGATTTTGTAAAGGCCTGTCTTAAAAAAGGAATGAGGCCAGATGTGATGGCGCATGCCTGTAATCCCACCACTTGGGAGGCTGAGGCAGAGGGATTCTTGCAAGTTTGAGACCAGCCTGAGCTATAAAGTGAGTTCAAGTTCATCCTGAACTGCATAGTGAGACCCTGCCTCCAAAGGACCAAAAAAAAAATTCAGTTTGAAGACTATGGATTCGATTTCCAGTGCTGCACACATTTGGTTGAAATCAGCATTCTGAGAAGTTAAAGCAAGAGAACCACAAGTTCAAGACATGCTTAACAAAGGAGGAGGGTTGGGGACATAGCTCAGCGCTAAAGACCTGGGTTTAATCCTTGGTACTGGTGGAGAGTTTGATTAAAAAGTGAATTCAGCAGAATGTGTTGGGCACACACCAGTAATCTCGGCCTTCAGGAGGCTGAGGCAAGAGGATCACTTGAGTTAAAGGGCAGCCTGAACTAGTGAGACCCTTTTTCCAAAAGTGTCAACCCTAATTTGTATCCCTAAATTTCTGCTTAATTCAGTGGATTAAAACTTCATTAGGGACTGGGGATTGTAGCTCAGTGGCTTAAGCACCTGCCTGGCAAGTGTGAGGTGGTGAGTTCGATCCCCAGTACCAAAAAAGAAAACTACATTAGGAGGGGGGAAAAAAGCCAGGCATGGTGGCACATGCCTGTAATCCCAGCACTGGGGAGGCAGAGACAGGAGATCTTTGGAAGTTTGAGACCAGCCTGGGCTACAAAGTGAGCTCAAGGCCAGCCTGAACTACATAGTGATACCCTTTCAAAAAATACTGCTTTTTCCTTACTTTTGCAGGACTTGGGATGGAAAGGGCTTCACATAGAACTGTATCACCAATCCCATTTAATTTATCTTTAACACAGTCTCACTATGTAGCTCAGGTAGGCCTTGAACTCACTGTGTCTCAGCTGGCCTGAAACTCCGCAGTCATCCTAATTGGGTCTTCTGAGTCCTGGGATTACTGGTTTATGCCACACATCAGCTGTGTGTGTGTGTGTGAGAGAGAGAGAAAGTCTAATTTCCCAGTCTAGGCTTAAACTTGTAATCCTCCTACTTCAGCCTCCCAGAGGCTAAGTGGGTGTTTTCATCTAAGAATATAGGCCTGGTCTGATTTAGTTTTGTGTTATTTATTATGTACTTCTGAGACAGGGTTTTGCGGTGTAGCACAGGCTGGCCTCGAACTAACAGTGATCCTCTGGCCTCAGCCTCCAAGTACTGGGATTGCAGTCGTGCACCACCACGCCTGGCCTAAAAGCATGGCAGTTTTTACACCTGTTCATTCTACATTTGAATGAATATAGACAGCTCATTGGATCGGGCTGCCATATTTTACTTAGCTGTTAACCTATGAGGGGTGTAGATGGTTTCCCACTTTGCTCTTCCAGGTTCTGCTGCATGAACTTCCCACATGTGGATCCCAGTTTTTTTTTTTTTTTTTTTTTTGTACCGGGGATCGAACTCACGACCTCGCACTTGCCGGGCAGCAGGCAGGTGCTTAAGCCACTGAGCTAAATCCCCGGCCCGGATCCCAGTTTTCATGCCAGCACCTGAGGAGACATCCCAGGACGAGTGTGGCCAGCCCACGACTGCTGCTCCTGGCAGGGCCGCAGGCTGGTCAGGATGGAGCCAGGCGCTGGTTTAGGACTGCGTGGGAGGCTCAGGCCTGAGGCTCACAGAAAGCGTCGGAACGACGGAACAGGCCTGCTGGTTGGGGTGCAGGTGACACAGGACCGGGGCGACAGACTGCGTCCCTTCACAGTCAGGCTACTAACTAGTTACTTTTGTGATCTTACAATGGAAGAACAGTTGCTCTTTTGTGAATCTGAAACTGGCTAATCTGAAATACCAGTCATTGACTAAAGATGAAGATGCACATAAAGTACTGCATACTGTGGTAGACTGCTAGTTTCTACAGTGCTGTCAGCTCTCTGGGAGAAGAACCTTCCTTATGAAATAACAGCTCGGGCCGGGGATTTAGCTCAGTGGCTTAAGTGCCTGCTTTGCAAGCGCGAGGTCGTGAGTTCGATCCCTGGTAAAAAAAAAAAAAAAAAAAAAAACAGCTCCCAGAGAAAGACCTTCGGAGACATCAAGACATTACATTATTAAAGGTTTCCCAGGGAAAAGTTGATGTTTCTGAGATACCTTCAAAATGTTACAGGGCAGGGTGTATTAGGTGACGGCACATGTCTAGCATGGGCAAGTTCTGGGTTCCATCCCCACCACCAAAATGCTGGAAAGCAGCTGGGTGCAGTGGCACACATGAAATCTCTGCTTGGGAGGCTGAGGCAGGAGGACTGCATTTGAAGCTAGTCTTGGCTTCATAGAGAAATCTTACCCCTTAAAACTTTTTTTGAAAATGAAAAAGGCTGGGGATATAGCTCAGCAGCACTAGTACCTGTCTGGCAAGTATGAGGTGAGTTTGATCCCCAGTACCCTGCCCCCCAAAAGAAAAAATCAGATTTTCAAATATTGCCACAAACACTAATGATCAGGATCAAAGAAGGACTAATGGGGGGGTGACAACTTACATTGCATCCATGAAAAAGTACTGAATACTTTCTAAAACTGAATTTAGAAGTGCTCAAGTTAGAAATGAGTTAAACTTTCTGAAGTTCAAAGAATATGAGAAAGGTGACTTAAGTTATAGAAAGGTAGAAACGTAAAAATGGCACTCAGAGGACTACTTCAGAAGGCCCAGTGCCTGGCAGAATTCTTGAAGGAAATGGAGTGAATCAAAGCATGAGACAAGCCCAGCACTGGATGCCGAGGCAGGAGAATCACCACAAGCTGAGGGCCAGTCTGCTTTACAAAGTGAGATCCTGTCTCAAAAAAAAAGTATGAAACATTTAATCTCAAATTTTCAAGACCTAAAGGACACTTGGAAGTACTCCATCAAGCATTGGGCACAATGGATGTAGTTCTTAAAAAAAGAATCAGGGATTTTGTTTCACGATATTAGGAAAAATTAGGACCCCCAAATTCCTGTTTAGGCATCATGTTTCTTGACAGTATGGCAAGCTAGGCAATATCAAAGTGATGGCTTCCAAGTTTTTCATGAAAAGCAATTCTTTGGGGGGTGGGTTGAGACAGGCCCGTCTCACTTTGCAGTTCAGGCTGCAAGAACAGCATGAAAGACACAGGGTTCCTCCTGCCACAGCCTCCCTGGTACTGGGTCACAGGTGTGTGCCGTCACTCCCAGCTGTGAACAGCATTTCCCACCTAGCGTTCTACTCCCAGCTGCTGCATCAGTGGATCGACGACTTGTAGGTGCTCGAGATACCAGATTTTGTGCTCTCAGCTGAATAGTACACTACACCAGGAGAGAAGGGGAGAGCTGCATAGGAACGCTGGGCTACACACAGGCATCACTTCGGGGGTCCAGGGAATCCAACACTGCCATGCTGCTTCCTGGGGCCCAGACAGACCCTCAAAGGGTGGAGGATGGAATACTCCAGAGCAGAGCAGAACAAAACATACTTAGCAGCTTAGCAGTGATACTTAGCAGCTCTTACATGTGAAACCCATTTGGATTGATTGTAGTTTTAAGGCTTAGAGCTGCTAATAAAACTAATAGAATCATAATAACCCAATAGAGAAAATTAGGGCTGGGATATAGCTCAATGCTAGAGCACTTGCCTAACATCCATGAGGCCCTGAATCCCACCCTCAGCACAGGAGGGAAAAAAAATAGGAAAACAAAGATGCAAGAGAACTGTGAAATACACTCATTAGACAACGGGTAACTAGTTGTAAACTGTTCCCCCAAGGATTGCCAAGTTCTGCAGACAGGAAGAGGGGATGTGGATTGGACCAGGTAGAACAAAGTAGTCAGCTGCTCTACGTGTGCAGGTTTAAATCGGCGAACGCCCACGAGCAGTACCCTCACCGCACTCCGCCAGCACCTGCGAGGAGCCAGGCGGGTGGAGCGGGCTGCAGGCTGCAGGGCTGGGGTGACACTGAGCACTCTGAGCACTCCCAGCATAAGCAAAGCCCTGAATCCCTTCCGCAGCACCACCAAAAGGAAAGCAAGCAAAAAACTCCTGCTGAGCGCAGGTGCTGTTAGCATGTAGATATACTCCTGTACCGTGCTGGTCACTCAGTTAAATCATACGGCTCCAGCTAGGGACAGAGCGCTCTCAGCACTGTAAAGTGGTGTACGATTTGATCAAAACTTTTAAGTTTGCAAATTCAGTGACAGAGTATTCTCAGAGCCTCTATCACAAGTCAACTCAATTTTGTTGGTGTTCTTTTTTGAACCAGGGTCTTGCTATGTAGTTCAGGCTGGCCTACAACTCCTGGCCTCGGCCTCCCAAGTGCACTCAATTTTGTTTGCTTGGTTTTGTTGGGGGAGAAGGGCTGGAACAATTTTTTATTTTTTTGTACTGGGGCTCGAACTCACAAGCTTGCATATGCCACTGAGCTAAATCCCCAGCAGGACAAAAAAAATTTTTTTTGACAAAATTTTTTTTAAAGACAGGATCTTGTGGCCTAGGCTGGTATTGAGCTCACTGTGACCCTCAGCCTTCCACGTGCTGGAATTAGAGGCATGCACCACCACACCTGGCTCAGTTAATTCAATTTAGAACGTTCTCATAACACCAAAAAGGAGCCTTGTATCTAGCGTTCTTGGCACGTGTGGTGGTGGTGGCGGTTCTGCAGTACCGGGAATTCAATCCAGGATATTGACACTGAGCTCATGTGCAACTCTTTTTGAAGTTTTTTTGTGGTAAGTCAGCGTCTCACTAAGTTACCCAGGCCGAGCTCAAACTTTGTATCCTCCTGCCTCAGCCTCCCGGAGTGCTGGGGTTCACAGGAAAGCTGCATCAGACTGGTTTATGTCTTACATTTATTTTGAGGCTCAGCTGTTTTAGATACACACACATTTAGAACAGTTCTTGTCTTCTTGGAAAACTGACTTGTCATTTTCAAATGTCCTCCTTGATCTCTGACAGGATTCCCGGGTCTGAAGTCGACCATACCTGAAATTAGTGTGGCTGCTCTGCTTTCTTTTAGCTACTAGGAAGTATAGTGTGTCTTTCTCCGTGTCAAATCCTTGGCTCTCAGCACCTCCATCCTTGAAACATCTGTCTCCAGAGTTAATTATTGATACGTTAATTTAAAGTCTTCCTTCATGTGTGTTTTTGTTTTGTCAGCACTGGGATTGAACCCAGGCTGAGCCATATCCCCCAGGCAGCCCTTGAGCTCGTGATTCTCCTGCCTCAGGGTCCTGGGCAGCTGGGATTACAGGTGCGCACAGTTGCGCCCAGCTCCCAATTGCATGAATGACGGAGAGGCTGCAGCAGCGAGCAGTGCGCCCTCCTCCTGCACCGAGCGGCCAGGGGCTGCCTGTGTTAAGTGGGCTCTGCTTCATCCCCGCGAGGCTGCCGCGCTGTCAGCCTGCTCTGGAAAGGACAACGCGGTCTCTGTGCTTCATGCCGCTTGTCACACAGCATCCCGAATGTTACTTTTTCTTAAATGGCAGTGGTTGCTAGGTCTGGTGGCCCACACCTGTGAGCTCCGCACTTGGGAGGCTGAGGCAGGAGGATCGCTGTGAGTTTGAGGCCAGCCTGAGCCACACAGCTCTGAGCGACAGTCCTTGAAGGCCAGGCTGAGGTGCACAGTGAGACCATCTTAGCGCCTGTGCGACAAGTGCGAGGTCATTAGATTGCTGGTGCAAAACAAAACAAGTGCTAACCTGCTCAAAATAGCTGTTAATCAAACGTCCAACAAAGGCCATACTCCCGCCCGCCCACGGCCAGCTAGAACTCCTAGAACTCCTCGCTCCCCTCGGGGCCCACGCAGCCCCGCCGCGGCAGCGGCTTGGCCAGGCTTCCTCTCCTGTGTGTGCAGCGTGGGGCTCGGCCCAGGGCCCGGACCTTGCCTGAGCACAGGGAGCAGGTAGGGGAGCCTCGGTGGGCACCGAGGGGGCGAACGGCGCGGTCTGAGGCTCGCTGCTCGGAGAGGAGAGGCCTGCGGGGCGGGGGCGAGGGCGCAGGTCTCCTAAGAGCACGAGGGGACCCTTAGGCTCTGCCAAGAGTTCAAGGACCAGTGTTGATGGATTGTGGAGCCGGACGTCAGACATTTTTAGACGGACAGACCCACCGAGCCAGCCCTGCTGGTGCCCCTCTGTAGCCCCAGCACTCTAGGAGCCTGAGGCAAGAGGATTGCAAAGTTTGAGCCCAACCTGGGCAACTGAATGACTGAGACGCTACCTCAAAAAATGTAAAAAATGGTAGGGATTTAACTTAGGGTGAGGGTCCTATGTTAATTGTTAGGGGGAAAAAAGCAAGGAAGACACCCCCAGATCAGTGCAGTCAATGAAAGAGACCCCCAAATCTCTAATTATATTGTACTTGTTTTTATTCTTTAGTTTTTTCGAGCAAGTTATGTAGTTCAGGCTCCTGAGTGCTGAGAGTACAGGTGTGCGCGACCACACCTGGCCTAAATCTCTTAAGTTTAGAACATTTAGGGCTGGGGATTTAGCTCAGTGGCATAAGCGCCTGCCTTGCAAGCTTGAGGTTCTGAGTTCAATTTCTGGGACCGATAAAAAAAGCCAAAGTTTAGAACATTTGTTGGGCAGAAGAGAGAAGAAAGGCTGTTTGAAAGAAAAGTATCAGCAGAACCGGGTTTCTTCAAAACCACCCAGAACTGGGTTGGGGTGTAACTTACTAGGTTTGATCCCCAGCACTGTGAAACAAAACAAAAAATAGGGGACTGGAGAATCAGCTCCGGGGCACAGGGCCGTCCTGGCAAGTACAAGGTCCTGAGTTCAGTTTTCGGTACCAAAAAAACAAAAACAAAAAGAAACCCCCCCAAAACACATAGAAGGACTGAATTCTAGAACACAGGGAACAGTTTTTAAACATGATAAATGTTCTTGTCAGCCAGGTGTGTTGCCCCAGGCCTGTAATCCCATCTTCTTGAGAGGTGAGGCAGAAGGATCACACATTGCAGGCCAGTGGCAATTTGGCAGAACCCTGTCTCAAAGTACAAGAAAGTGGGCTGGGGCTGTCATGTGGGCCGGTGGTGGTGGTGGTGGTGGTGTGGTCTGTGTGAAAATCTCAATCTAGATTTCCTTGCAAGCCGTAATCATGAGACTAGAACACAAACTTCATACTCAAAGACAGAAATCTCACTGAGCTGGGTGTACCTGGAGTCCCAGACACTTGGGGCTGAGGCGGGAGTTTGGGCAACCATCTCAGAAGCTGCTGTCGCTGAATTGTGGTGGACAAAGGATTAAAGCCTGTGGAGTCCCAACACGGATCTGGCTCAGGAGAGCAGTGTAGGAAAGACGGGGTAGCACAGAAAGAGGTGGGCTTTGTGACCTAAAACCAGAACTGCTCATGGTGGTGCACTTCCATAATCTCGGTCCCTTGGGAGGCTGAGACAGGAGAATTGCAAGTTTGAGTCCCGCCTGGGCAAGTTAGAATTTAGTGAGACCCTGCCTCAAAGGGACCAAGGATTCAGAGGTTGGACTCCTGGAAAAGGGACCCGAAACACTTGATCTGAGCCAGACTGCTTTATTGCTCGCCCCATTTATTCTTTGGAAGAACAGACTTTGTTTTTCTGGTACATGAGATTAAACCAAATACCAAGCCAAACTACCAAACCAAGTAGCGCTGTGCTATGTTACCAGTCCTTTTTACATTTTGATTTTGGACAGGGTCTTTAAGTTACCCAGCTTGGCCTTGAACTTCTGATCCTCCTGTCTCAGCCCCCCCCCCTCCCCCAAGCTCAGTCAGAGCCGCTACTCTTAGGTTTTCAAAAGATATATGGGCCGGTTGCAATTCAGTGTTAGGCCTTCATGCCTAGCATGCCTGAGGTCTGGGGTTCAATCCCCAGTTCCACTGGGAAAAAAACAAGACTCCATGGTTTGCTCTTGAACCTTTGTAAGGGGGCACCTACTTTCATAGTTGGGCATGGTGGGATGTACCTATGTTTTTGTTTTTGTTTTTGTTTGGTACCAGGATCAAACTCACGACCACGTGCTTGCAAGGCAGGCCCTTAGTCCTGGGATTGAGGAAACTCCATCCTCAGCCCTGGGATGTACCTATGATCCAGCACTCTGGAAGGCTGAGGCAGGAGGATTCTGAGTTCCAGCCCTGCCTGGGCACGTTAGCAACTATGACCATGTCTCAAGATAGAAAAGATCTGAAATCTCTACAAATTGTCAGCTAGGGGCTGGGGATTTAGCTCAGTGGCATAAGCGCCTGCCTTGCAAGCGCTTGGTGGTGCGTTCAATCCCTGGTACCAAAAAAAAAAAAAAAAAAAAAAAAAAGCTAAATAAACCTTTCCTCCTTTAACTTGTGGGTGCTGGGTTATTTTGCCTCAGCAATGAGAGAAAAGAAACCGAGACAGTGTGGAGGGCCCGGGTCCGCGGCCGCGGGAGGGCAGGAAGGCCCGCGGCAGCGGCGCAGTGGTCAGGCTCTTCCCGGCCCGCCGGTGGCTTCTTCAGAACCTCAGCGAGAACCCCGTCAGCCGCCAGCTGCGCCGCCCTGCGCCCTGGGTCAGGAGCGGGTGAGGGCTGAGGAGGAGCGGCGGGACCGGACAGCTGCCGCCACCTCCCGGGGCGCCGAGGGCTCCGCCAGGCCCGCCTGCCGCTCGGGGCTGACCCCGGACGGTGCCCTCCGTCGGTCGCGCGCGCGCGTGTGGTTGCAGGGTCTGAAATCCGGCCCCCGGCCATGCTAGGTGGGTGCTCTAGCACTCGGCGACACCCCAAACCCTTCTTGTTTTGAGACCAGCTGGGATCACAGGCCTAAGCCGCTGAGCAGTCACTTGTTTGCTTTCCGCTCCTTAACTCCTTAAGAATGGGCATAGCGCTGTTTACTAAAAGGACTGGATTTCACTTGTAATGGCAGTGTCTTCGGGACATTTAAATAGGAGGAACTAGGTTGAGGGGACAAAATTACTTTAAACTAGCAGGTATTTTGGGGGTTCCAGGGATTGAACTACATCCCTAGTCCCTTTTCCTAATTCTTTTGAGACTGGGTCTCCCTCAGTCACTGAATTGCCCAATCTGGGCTCAAGCTTGTGACCCTCCTGCCTCAGCCTCCCAGAGCACTGGGGTTACACGTGTGCAGCTCTGCTCCCTGCTGTCAGTAGTAAGGAATTGTGGTTTGAGGAATCTTTGACAGTGGAAGGCCTGATCATCAGTCGGCCCAAGTCCCTGCTAAACTTGAAAGACAGGAATGAGAGGAAGTCTGTGATTCTTACGTTACGGGAGTGGAAAAGCCGAGCTCTTCACAGAGGAACAGCATTCGTCCTGCACCTGTTTCTGTTCCTGTCCCCATGTGTGGCTGGCTTGGGGGCGTCGTCCCAATGTGGCCAGACCACGGTCTGGCGTGCTGTGCCTTCGACACCAGGAGCGCAGTGGTGTTGTCTGCGGGAACCGTTCCAGTCTGCAGAGCTGCAGTCGCTGTGTGACCCGGAATCGGGCTGCACATGCCCTCAGCGTGGCTACCTTTGGAACAGGACAGGACGTGTGCTAGGTGCACCGTGTACTGCATGCTTTGGGGGGGGGTGTGCGTTCAGTGCAGGTGCTGTTTCCCCCGGGGCGCCCCTCTGCAGTGGTTGGGTCCAGGCATGGAGATCATGGACAGAAAAGGAGCATGGAAGCTAAATGTCCCGGAGGTCACATGCAAGGCAAGGCCCGAGCCCTGCTGTCCCCTCACTGTGCTGCCTTATTCCAGACACGGTGTGTCCTGCTCATTCTTTGCACCACCTTTACCGCACCTGCACGTCCAGCAGTGACCGCTGTGCACAGCAGGAAAGGCTGCCTTCAGGGTCCCAGTTCCAGCAGGATCTGAAGCTTTCCCGCCGCCACCAGAATTGCCATCCGCTCCCTGTCCCGGTTCCTGGAGGCTGGACCTGGCCCCTCATCCCCCAGAAATGCAGACCCCGCAACTTCTGACAAACCAGAGCTACAGAACATGCAGGGCTCCACACCGCTGTATAATGCTGCATTTCTTGGTTTTATTCGAAACAGTGCATATTTTTAGCATTTTATGGTAGGAGTTTACACTTGTCATTTACACAAATTACAAGGTTCTGCTTCAAGTCTTTAAAAAAATTCTAAAAATTCAGCCCATGTGCAGCACAAGAATATGCAAAACTACTTTACATTATACACACTTTTTATCAAAGGAGATACAAAATTCTGGCTTGTAGTTTTAGACAAATACAAGAAGCTTCAACCTAGACATTAAGGGTTAACATTTATTCTCAAATATAAGTCTGCACTTTTGTGTTGTATTTCTCTGAGATGTGAATTCCAAATTCCCAAGAGATTTTGTTTTCCTTTTCAAAGGAAAACTGACCAATTTCTTGTAAACAAGCCCTTCTCCATGAGCGCCCTTTCTCCCCAGCTGTGCGGCTCCGGAGGCCCTGCCAGCCGGGGCGTCGCCGTGCCCGGTCCCACACGAACCGCAATGTGAACCCGCGCTTTCCCCGCTCCTCCTAGGCCCGCGGGGCCCGCGGTTCCATCCCTCGCACCACAGAAAATGTCAGCGCGGCCTGTGCTGAGAACGCTTCTCCATCTCGGCTGCGGCCGCGTGTGCATAGATACTCGGTCCAGCGCTGCGAGGCAGTGGTTGTACTTTCTAGAGTGGTGAAGAGGCGATGAACAGAAGAGAACTTTGCTGCTCTGTTAAAGGGTGCTGTCAGGTTGGAGTTAGCTCAGCGGCACAAGCGCCTGCCAGGCAAATGCAAGGTCATGAGTTTGGACCCGTTACCTGCCCCCGTCAAAGGTCGTGTCTGTCAGTTCCCCAGTCATCTTTTGATGCCTGTTTGTGGATATATATTTGAATGACTTCACCTTCCACTCATTGTCAGTTTACAGCCAACTCTTGGTTATCTATGAGAATAAGAGATGTTTCCTGCCGGCCAATTTTTGGGGCAGTACTGGGGCCCTCGAACCCAGGGTGTCATGTTCACAAGCTCTTACTCAGAGGGCCTCCCTGGCCTTTTCTCTCTCGAGGTGGCTTCTTAAGTTGCCCAGGCGGGGCTCAGCCTCCCAGGCAGTGATTCTTCTCCTGGGGGGGGGGTGTGGCTATGTTGCTGAGGCTGGCACTTGTGATACTACTGCCTCAGCCTCCTATGTGCTAGGATTACGGCACACATGCCTGGACTGATAAAAAAATTTTTTGTGTGTGTACTGGGAATCAAACTCAAGACCTCGTGTTTGCCAGGTGGGTGCTGTGCCACTGAGCTAAATCCCTGGCCCGAAAATTTCATTCTTAATCTGACCTTTTGGACAAACTTCACTGGTAAGTTTTATATCCTGTGAAGACTACAACTTACTAAGATCAAGTTACAATACAAATGTCTGCTTCGCATCGGGAGAGCAACATTTAGCCTGGCCTCATGCCAGAGCTGGCGAGGGTGATGTCCCCTGGAGGCCAGCCGCGGGCCTCGGAGGGAAGCCCGAGGTATGCTCGTTTATACAGATAATGGAGAGTTGACTGTAATCGTGGTGTTTGTGATTTTAGCCCTTTCACATAAAAAAACTCACAAGTATAACATAAAAAGATTAAAAGACTGCCGTGACATCTAAAAGCATTTATTTTATGCAAAAAACTTAAATATGATGATGTGTACACGAAAGTGCACACATTACCTATGCTGGACAGTGCCAAGAAGCATAACATACTGCCATAGGTGTCTCTAAAATAATGATAAAAACTGAGCCCAGACCAGCAGACAAAACACCAACACTGATTTCTCAATAGCACAATGCTGAAAATTGAGAACCCTAACACCTCCAACTTTCCTTACAAAGCTGCCAAAGTCCGACTATTTAAAAAAATGAATTTTTTACATCAATAATAAAAATCTGGTGACAAACATTATAAAACCAAATGCTAAACAGTCTTTACTCTTTCAAAATTCCAATATTCTGTCATGGTCATGGGACTAAAAACCACTGTAAAGTGATATGGTTTATGAAACACAGTATGTACATTTATTGCAAATTATATTAAACTAAAATGGAGGAATCAAAATATGAAGTGTTTACTACTTGCAAATCAATAACTTTAATTATTTTCTCACTCTGATAAAAATCAGAAAGCAACATTTATAAAATTGCTACCACATCACTTTTCATAGCAGGGAACTGAAATCTGTACATCTCATTTTTTGCAGAAAAGTAGACAGGCAGAAAGAATTATACATAAGTTTCCAAAAGGAAAAACCAAGAAATATTTAATCTGATCTCTTTTCTTCTAAAAAAAAAAATTAACTCAGTAGGCTTCTATTACTTTTCTTGTGTGACATGGAAATTCCTGGCTTTAGAATGGGTGAACTTTCAGTGTCAATATAGGGACATCTTGTTACTTTCTTTAAAAGAAAAACTGCAGCATGGAAATTAATGGTGTATTATGCATTTAAACTCCAGATATGCAGGAACTGGAACCAAATGTTAAGCAATTTGCTTAATTATTGACTTTTCCTAGGAAAAGTCTGAGGGAGGGGGGCAGAGTTGCTTTGAGCCTCTGTCTTGAGAGTTTCTGCTGTACATTTCCAGCCGGGGACTCTGTCAGGGGAAGAGGAAGCAGTAGGTTCTTTCAGTTTGCAAGGCAGAAAGTGTGTGCTCAAGTGAGCTTCATTTCTGCTCGGGGACGTTCTCAATCCAAGTCTTTGCAGAAGCTATAGCCGCTTCTGTCTGGCCTTCATTCTCTCCCTTTGCAAGTGAGTTTTCTCTTTACCTTGAGGATGGGAGGAGAAGAATGCAAAGTTAGGAAACTGCCAGAATAACTTCGTTTCTGCAGTAGTTATCTAATGCCTTAAAGTATTATTTTTGGCTTTTACCTGGACTTTCCATGTCTAAGGAATCTTTCCTGAAGCTGTATAAAAATAAAATACCAGTGAAAGCTTTTTTGCTTTCTACCATTACATGCAACTTCCCAGGGTCTTGTTTTGTTTTTTGGTACATGACCTTGCACTTGCCAGGGTAGGCACTTACACTGGTAAGCTAAATGGGCCCTTCCCAGAGTCTTATCTGCTTTACAAAGCTAAGTTTAAAACTTGAAATAATTGTGTTTATTTTTACTTTCAAAAACTTATGGCCAGGCATGATGGTGCATGCCTATAATCCCAGTACTCAGGAGGCTGAAGCAGGAGGATCCTTGCAAGTTCAAGACCAGCCTGGACTACAAACTGAGCTCAAGGCCAGCCTGAACTCTCTCAAAAAGAAAGATTAAGAAAAAAAGAGGAATTATGGATGCTTCCTGGGAAAATAAGTTCTGGCTACTGGGCTTGGTAAACAAATATATTTTAGTATAGTTTAAAAAAAAAGGGTCAGGGGTTTAGCTCAGTGGCACAGGTACCTGCCTGGCAAGCCTGAGGTCATGAGTTTGATCCCACTACACAGCTTGGTGTGGCCCACAAGGGAACAGAGTGGGTGGAGTCGTTTCCTGTGGGGACGCAGATCCTGAGAGAGAAGGGGGCAGATGCACTTTGCTCCATTTAGAGGCACAGCATTAGCAGCACTCTCTGCACACATTATTCCCTTCTTATGCATCCTTTTATTTCCCCATAAATACAGGTGTCACTAGCCCAGGCGCGCCATGAACTAAGTAATTCTATGCCCTTACTCTCTCAAGTGCTGGGATCACAGGAGCGCATCACCATGCGTTGTCCCCTTTCTTACATTTTATAAAGGTAATGCTTAGCTAAAAAGCTACCTGATTAAGATTGTTAGAAACTTCATTAGTTACTAGAAACAAACGCTGCCAACTGCACCTCTGGGAAACTCCTCTTTCCTAGCTTTAACACATAGGGTGGACACACAGAGGTTCTTTAAGCTGTCAACTCAGGATGTGAAGCAACCTTGATGTGAAGCAGGAACTCAGTAAATTCTCTGCTTGAGAAAAATTCCAAGATCCTCAAACATTTCCATAATTAAGTAAAACAAGTGAGTGCAAGGTGACAAAGTAGCCACTTACAGTGATGGCAAACCTTCTCGAGCTTTCAACGACACAACAGCCTGCTGTAGCTAATGTGCCATAGGTTCACCACCACTGCTAAACAAACGGTCATAATTCTCCCCCTCCACTTAGCTACACTTCCACCCAACCCTCCTGCCTCAGCCTCCCAAGAATGCTAGTACTTTTCATAGATCAGAAGTGATCTTTGGTAAAAATGGCTCTAGAGGTAACCATAAGTCTCTTTCAAATGCCTAAAGCACCAAATGAAGTAAAAAACAGAAGACATATAGACTGTGGCTGGCTCACACTTGGCCCTCAAAAATGGTTTTCATTAAAATTCAGGGCCCAGTATAGTGGTGCATGTCTTATCATCTCGTGCTCAGGAGGCTGAGGCTGGAGGATTCAAAGTTTGAGGCTAGACCAGACTATACAGCATGACCGTCTCTCAACCAAAAACCAGCAAAAAAACAGCAAAAATTTAGGGCTGCTATGTAGTTTACAAGAAAAGTGCTTGTGCATGGTCCTGGATTTGATCACCACTATTGCAAAAACAAAGCAAGCAAAATGAAACAAATTTAATCATACAACATACTAAATACCAGGGCTAAGACTGGACACGTTTGCTGGAGGTTTTGTTAGTGGTGGGAGCTGAGGGGCTGCCGAGGAGATGCTGTTCTCAGATGGACAGAGGATCCCAGGGGACAGGAGACGCTCTTGGCAGATCTACTGCGTGCAGAGCTTGTGAGCGAGCAGCAAATGCGTGTCTCGAAGGGGTGTGTCAGCCTGGCAGGCAGGGACAGAATGGGGTCTGAGCAGGAGGCAGACCACCTGGGTCACATCAAACCCGTGCTCAACACTGCAGAAAGCCCGAGCAAGGCTCTGGGCGCAGCTCGCACTTGCTTCTGGCACGGCGGAGAGGCGGGGTTGCTGGCGGGCTTGGTGGCACGCTTCCCCCTGCAGTGACAGCTGCCATGGTGGCTGTAACAGGGTGGAAGGCGTCATGTATTGAATCCATCAGGCTCTATCAGGTTTGCTTGACTCTGACCAGTCTCAGGAACATAGGCAGGATGTCACATCTCTCAGGCAATATTTGCAGTTCAGGGCAACTACATTTAGAAGCTCAGCAAGGGAGAAGCTACAGTTACGCATGAAGTAAAAATGAAACTGAAGCTGGGTGTGGGGGCACACGCCTGGAATCCCAGTACTCTGGGAGGCTGAGGATCCCCAGTTTGCGCAATTCAGGGAGATCTGTCTCAAAAAGTTAAAAAGGTTGGGGGAGGGGGAAGGCTGAGGATGTAGCTCAGTGCAAAAAGTAAAACAACAAAAAGACCAATTGAACATTTCGCAGGCATCCTCAGGGTTCTCATCACACTAGTGCTCGTCATTCAGTGTTTTCTCTGGAAACTGAGGCACAGTTGAAACCCTGGGTGAGTCATCATCCAGGAACTTAGTTGTTTGTGTACGTGCCTGAGACAGGGCTTTTGCTATGTAGTCCAGGCCAGCATGAACTTACTCTGCAGGGCATGTATGTGGCCTTGTTATGCAGGATGTATTGGCCATGACCTTGCAATCATCCTGCGTCAGCCTCTCAAGGGCTGGGATTGCAGGTGTGAGTCCTGCACCTGGCGAGGAGCTCATGTTTTATGCTAGGTAAGTGCTCTACTGCGCAGCTTCTGCCCACGTTACTTATTCACTTACTTATTTTGAAACAAGGTCTCCCCTGAGGCTGGCCTCAAACTCGCAGTGATTCTCCTGCCTCTGCCTCCTGAGTGCTGGTACTACAGATATGCACTGCCACCATCATGCCTGGCCAGGAGCTTGTCTTCTAACGTTTCTGTCTATTCCATAGTTGATTGAGACTTACACACTAGCACTCACATTTTTTTGGTGCCAGGAATCAAATCCAGGGCTTCATACATAAAATATCTCCTTTTCATATTAAGAGGAAAAAGAAATTATAACCCAAGTGCTTACAGTGTCCAGAAGTTTTTGGACACTCCCCCGAGTGAAGAACACAAGGGCAGCTCCGCTGCTCATGGGAGTGGCGTCTCCCTGTACTGTAGCGGCCCAAGGCAACAAGGCCCAGCTTCAGAGCAGGGCATGACCGCCTCACACAGCCGCTGGCCCCGCAGCGCACAGCGGTCCTGGGGGGCAACGCTGGCATCTACCTGTGGGACAAACCCTCAGCCCTGCTCAGCAATTGTGATACAGTCTTGCTAACTGCCTGGGCTGGCCTCCAACTTGTGATCCTTCACCCTCCTAAGAAGTAGTTCACCTGTGATTATTTTAAATGAACTAGATGGTAACTTAATAGTTAATAAAAATGTCTACATACATTTCACATCATGGAAATGAGCATATATAAACTACAGCAGCTATTTTGTATTTTGTGAGACAGGGTCTCATTTTGCAGCCCAGTTGAGTGCTGGGAATACAGATGTGCACTTGGACACTGAGCTGACAATAGCCGTCTCACACAATTACAGAACTGTAGTCAGCCTGCCTTGGTTTACCCCAAGCTCTACCATTCATGGAAGCCCAAGGGTCAAACACTAGGCTGTGCTTGGCCGAGGCTTCCCTGTGTGCACGCTGGATGGTGACCACTTTGGGGCGCTGCTCAGAGGGGTCAGTGCATCAGCAGAAGGTGCAGCACAGAGCCTGCTGCACACGGAATCCTGGCTCTTATCTGAAAATACAAATTCTCAAACTCTGAGCACAGCCTGGTTCTGCAAGAAGAAAATTCCACACCTTGCCTGATATGATGGATCACAGTCAAAACGCAGGTACCCCAGAAATACTGTGTAAAGTTCCCTTCAGGATTTACATGAATGGGCTCTATCTTTGCATTTAACCTGGGCTCCTTCCCCAGCAGTCTCTGTGCGTGTGTGACACTCTACGTTGGCAAGCAGTTTACAATCACGATGAAATCAGTGTAGCAAGAATTGGAACACTTCCCTCATTTCTGGGCGCAGAAATGAGCAGATGCACACTGGTACAACCATCACCACCGCCTGGCTCCAGAGCACCTTATCTTCCTGACCTTAAAACTCTACACACAGCAAACACTAAGCCCGACTCCCCATCCCCTGCGGCCACCATCTCACATGACAGCACTGTGAATTTGAAGGAAAAAAATTTTTTTTTCTAATTTTGAGAAGGGTCTTGCAATGTAGTTCAGGTTGAACATCCTCCTGCCTCAGCCTCTCCAGTGGTGGGATTACAGGCCTGCACCACCATGCCTGGCTGAATTTGAATTTATTTTTTTTTTTGTACCGGGGATTGAACTCATGATGTTGCACTTGCCAGGCGGCGCTTATGCTGCTGAGCTAAATCCCCAGCCCTGAATTTAAATGTTTTTAGATCCAGTTTATTTTGCTTAGCATAATGTCTTCAATGTTCACCTGTGTTGTAAAATGTGTTACAATTTCATTTTCTTATCCAGTAATTAAAAACTTTTTTTTTTTGAGACAGGGCCTCACTATGTAGCCCAGGTTGGTCTTAAACTCGTAAGTGATCCTCCCATCTCAGCCTCCTGAGTGCTGAGTTCTTTAGTTTGTGTGTGTGTGTGTGTGTGTGCTGGGAATTGACTCAGGACCTTGCACTTGCCAGGCAGGCACTGTGTCACTGAACTGTATATCTAGTCTTTATAGGCTTTTTTTTTTTTTGAGATAAGCTAATCCTGCCTTAGCCTCCAAATGCTGAGATTACAGATGTGTGATACCATGGCTAGCTAAAAATAATTTCATATTATTTTATTAATCGGCAGAAATAATAGTCAAGTGTGGTGGTGCAGGCCTGTAATCCCAGCACTCAGAAGGCTGAGTGAGGCAGGAGGACTGTTGCAAGTTTGAGACCAGCCTGGACTACAAAGTAAAAGTAAGGTTAAGAACAGCCTGAACTGCAGAGTGAGACTCTGTCTCAAAAAGGTGGTGGTGGGGATAAAGTTTTCTGCTGTCTTATGGAAATGATACAATGAGTGATCAAAATATACGGTGAAATGTTTAAAATTTTAAAAATTTATTACAGTAAAAACAGATTGGCATTTTCCCCCTTAAAACATCCTCCTTGCTTTGAACACACTTAGCCACATTCTTGCCACTTTGCCCAGCAGTTGGGAAGTCGCCCTTCACATCTTTACAAGACTGATCTATAAATGCCACTGCTGAGTGCCATCCAGTGGAAAGACAGTTATACATGTGTTACTGTGTGTCCTCATCACCGTCTTCACTAGATCTGGCACAACATGACTGCCGCCTTTAACAAGTCAAAATGACTGTGAAAGGCAAATGTTTTGAATCAATTTAGGACATCGAGGCAGCCACAATAGTGCAACTAAAGTATTCATGAAAGAGGTCTTGCAGAGCTGCTTCAAAAGGCACGAAGGTACTTCTAAAGTGAGCAGGAATATTCTAAAGACTAAAGGCAATGTCTGTTAATAATTTTTAAGCATTTAAATATTCACTGTGCTTGTAATTACACAAGCATGTACTCTTTAAGGTCAATTCACTTAGGGTACTTTTATATTGCTCATGTGCAACACATATGCACTCAAACCAGTAGTACTTGTTAAAAGAATGAATGAGAAGTTCAAGGAGCAAGTGTAGGACTCTAATGCTTTCAAATCCATGAACGTGGTTATCATGAACAGTGGTTCAGTAATGACTTTCTGAAATCAGGTTTCCCTAAATATAGTTCATCAGGATTTTAACCCTCAGCCCCAGTATTAAGATTCAAGGGCATAACTGTAAGTCCAGAAAAGACAAAGAGCTTATAAAAAGTTTTAGAATATATTTTATTTTTAAGAGACAGGACCTGGCTAACTTGACCAGGCTGGGCTCTAACTTGAAACCTTCCTGCCCCAGCTGTTGTTCATCATGAGCGATTAATTCAGAAGTTTCTGAAATACTTTTCAAAATGTTTGATATACTCTGCTGAATTAACACAGTACAAGGCTATCATCTAATTTAATCATCTACTTTCATTGAGAATAAAAAAAATAAATCACAGAATTCTGCATTTTGAATAACAGACCACTGAGTACCTATCAAATTAACTGGCTACTTAAGATCTTTAAAGTACACTTGTACATTTTGTTTTTTGGAGACAGGATCTTGCTATAGTTCAGGTCTGGTTGCTACTGAAAAGGTTAGGTACAGTGGTACCTTGGTTCACAAATACTGCTTTAAATTTTGTTTTTGTTTGAAACTGCATTGGGTGATGAACACAACCATGGCGTGTCTTCCCAAATTGTTGGACTAATTAAGTTTGTGAACCAAGGCACCACTGTATGTGGGTATCTTGGTTGGACGTTGAAAGGAAAACTAGTGGGAGGGATGCCCAGCTGGCCTAGGTGGTTTGTGTGCATGAGATAAACAGCATTTTCCTGTGTGTGACTGAAAGCTGGGATAGAAATTGTGGACAGTTCTGGCAAGCTCCAGGGAAATGTTCACCCTTTGCAGAATTGAAAATGTTAAACTGATAAAAGCTACTACACTTGAAGATGTACACTAAAGAGTGAGGCAACTAGAATTCAAAATAATAGCAACAGTGCCAAGCATTTGTTCTATACTAGGCATGCTGCTGAATGCTTTATGTTCATGCCTTTTTTTTTTGGTACTGGGAATTCAACTCAGGACCTCATGCCTTTCAGGCAGGCGCTTACACTGCTGAGCTAAAACCCCAGCCCTCAATGTTTATTTTCTGTTTTTTAAGTCAGGGTCTCGATATGTAGTTCAGAGTTGCCTTGAATTCACTGTATAGCCCAGGCTGACCTCAAACTCAGAACAATTCTGACTCAGCCTCCCAAGTGCTGGGATTGCAGGTGTGTACCACTATACCCAGCTATGTATTGACCCATTTAATTCTTAGGACAGTCCTTAATATGGGGATTAGTATATTATCTTATTAGTGAAGAAATACATTGTTTCTGTTCAAAAGACGGAGATTCAAAAGAAAACATGGAGGTGATATAATGGGGTTGCTGTGAACTGATCAGAGCTGTGATGCCTAGAAGGAACTCAGATGCTGAAAACCTAAGTCTGGGTAGACTAGTCAGTGTGCAGGGAAGGAGGGTAAGTTCCAACTGCAGGCCATACACAGAAGGACCCACCACTTAGGTTTACAACTGGAGGGTCGCTGTTACAGGGTAGAAAGTTCTAGTTTAAGAGTGGTCAAAACCAAGCAGCTGTGAGGTTGTCCCACTTTGGAATATGGGAGCCAGGTAAGTTGCTGGCCTGTATCAGAATTAACAATGAGAATCACAGCACAGGATGGACCTGTGCATAATTTACAACTATCTTCAAATCTAAAACATGGCCCTTCATATTATGCAGACCCAGTGCAACCATGTGAAGGGCATCAAGTGAGACAGAACCTTCTTGCTAATAAATAGTAACAGAAAATGGCTATCCTCCCACATAAAGATTTAAATCAGAGAAGTAAGAGTTATTTCTTCAAATCTTTTTCTTTGTTTTTTTTTTTTTGAGACAGGATCTATACTATACAGTGCAGGATAGCCTTCAACTCACTATGCAACCCAGGACTGGCCTCAAACTCATGGTGATCCTCCTGCCTCAGCCTACTGAGTGCTGGGATTATAAGCGTGCACACCATTCTTGGCCCATCTTCAAACCAGTACCTTTAATTTGGAGATTATAATCTTACAGGAAAGCCAAGAGCAGTTTTCAGTGCTACATTTCTGAGTGTGTGGGGTGTTCGTGGTGATCAGAACACACAAAGAACCAAATGCTTCAGTTCTAGGTTCCAGAAGGTGTCATTACCTCTGTAGGTCAATCTGCCTCTCTGCTGGTGCTGCCTTTTTGGCTCCGTCCTGCAGTTTGGGTGCTTTGGCATTACCTGCTTCCAAACCCCCAGGGCTGTCCTGACTTGCTGCGGCTCTCTTCCTTCCCTTGCTAGTGGGTTTGTTTGTGTCTTCATTTTTGGTTGTGTTGCCCTGAGACTCAGACTTGGGTCGACGTCCTCTCCTGGGTTTGGAAGGGGCGGGTGGTCCTGATTCGTCTATTTTCTCATCTGGCTTTTGTTGGATATTCTCTGTACCAGCTGCTGGAACTGTTCTTTTCTTTCCTCTGTCACTGCTGATGTTGCCTTGGGTAGCCTGGTCAGAATTAATTTCCTAAAAGAGCACAAAACAACTCTATAAACACAAATTCTTTAGTATCAATGACCTATAGTAGAAAACAATATTCTGGAAGTCTTTTATAGGAGTCAGGATTACAGGGCTTCTCGCTGTTGCTTGGCTCCCACTAGGAAAGCAAGTTCCCTCAGGAGAGGGTCTGTTCTGGGCCTACCTGCTGTGTGGCTCACGTAATGTGCAAAACATGTGCTGCTTAGAATGCACAGGTGGTATACGTGAAATAAAGAAAATTTATTTGTTTCACTGTTGCGTCCATCCCATACAAAAAAGTCCTTTTATTGATGGTATGCCCTAAGTCAGCTTTTCCAAGGTTTCTTTTTCTTTTTGAGATGGCTTCACTACATACTTCAGGTTGGCCTTGAGAATTTGTAGCAATCTTCCTGCCTCAGTTTCTTAATTACTGGGACAACAGGTGTGTACCACCATGCCTCGCTGAGAAGTGTTTTCAGGATCCGTAATATTTTCTTTTTTGGCAGTGCTAGATACTGACCTCATGGCCTTGTGTGCTACGTAACCATTCTACCATCAAGCTAAATCCTCAGCCCTATGACATTTTCTTTTTTTCTTTTGAGACAGGGTCTCACTATGCAGTTCAGGCTGACCTTGAATTTACTATGTAGCCGAGAACTTTCCCTGATATGAATGGGCCTCCCATTACAAACATTCGTAGATGCAACAAATTGCAAAGTAGTTCACATGTCTGCTGGACACTGACACAGTTGTGCTTTTATGTGCTACTGCACAATGTGAGAGAGCACAGTAATGCAGCGTTCAGTCAGAACCCAGGATATCCAGAAGAAAGAGGAAAAGCAGAGCTATGGAGGGAACACTAGGAAGTGTAACACAATCTACACTGTATATTTGTATCACAGGTGTGTAAGACTTGCTTTGTCAGACTTAAGGTTAAATCTTATTTATGAACATTTTCCCAAAATGGAACTTGTTTGTAACCAACTGTATCAACTTAGAAGCTCGTTGGGAAGATGTCATGCTTTTGTCAAAATACAACCTAGGTCTCATTGGGTTATCAGTAAAACATTCTTTGGAAGTATGAAGAAGTTGAATTGAGGGTTTGGAATAATATTTAAAATCAATCACAGTATAATTTTGGAGGGATCTTGGGGACATAAAAGATTAGGTGTTATGTGCATGCACTCATTCCCTATGATGAATGTATATACTAATTTAAAATCAAAAATGCAAGCAATATTAAAACACAACAACAACAACAACAACAACAAAATAAAATTTTGACCTGTGAGAAATCAGAACTGAAATGTCTACTTTGGCTGTGGCAGAGTATGTGCTTGGTATGTTACAGTCTTGGGTTCATTCTCTAGTATCTGACTCTCCACACACAAAAAACAGAGATGTCTAATTTATAAAAATATGAAGCTAGAAAGGTTACAGATGATTGGTTGTACCAGATAAGCATTTGTGGCCCAGCAAATGCACCACTACTTTATATCCTGTGAGTATATCCACTGTAGCAATATGCATTTTTGTACCTAAGTTTATGTCAAGCTTACTTCCCTTTTTTTTGTACTGGAGATCGAACTCACGACTGTGCGCTTGCTTGCAAGGCAGGCACTTATGCCACAGAGCTAAATCTCCAGCCCCAAGCCTACTTCTATACAAAGCTGCCAACATATTGAAGTCTGTTCATTCCTGGGGTCCAGAAATGTTGATAGCAAGAGGTATCCTGTTACCTGAATTCAGACAGCAACTAATAAAAGTCTGGATAATCAAGAGAATGATCTACAATGTATCTTTTCTATTCACCTTATTCACAGATCATTGGGGATGCATAGGAAAAATGAACCTATTTTACCTGAGAGTAATAGCTGAAACATTTGATATGTGGCAGGTAATTCAAAATAAACAAGTTAGCTGTGTGCTTTCCGTGGGAAAAGAGAAAAAATTTAGTATCTCAAGCCATTCTTATAGAGAGAAGGTATCAGCTTCACTCTGTAGCTGAATGACCACTTAGAGGTGAAGGAATCTGCCCAGGTCAGTACAGAGCCAGGATTCAAAATCAGTTCCATCTGATCCTCCTACAATTATGCTGCACTTCTTTCTCTCTTGCCAAAAAACTGTTAGAAAATTAGATATCACAGTTTAAAGGTCAACAACAAAGAGTGGAACTAAATAAAAACTCAAGTACACTTAGAAACTGTAAATCCTAAAATTTTACCTCTGAAGAGTACAACAGAAACAAAACAGTGCTGACTTCTGGGCAGGAGTTTACCAATTCTCAAGTGCACGATCTTAAACCCTCTCCCCCAACTTTTCCAGTGTGCTGGGAGGGCCTGTGGCAGGGCACTCAGGAGGAATGAGGTGAGTGGACGCAGCCAGAGTCATGTTTTAGACAGCAGGAAGCAGAACACTCACAAAGGGTGGTTTGTGTGTTTGTTCACCTGTTTGTTGTGAGTTTCTCACCCCTGCCATGCAGCTGTAGTAAATCTCCAGGGGAGAAATCTATTTCATTATACTTAAACACAGGGCTGGGGATACAGCTCAGTGGTAGCATGCACATGTAAGGTTCTAGAGTTTGATCCCCAGCACCAGAAAACAGACAGACATAAAAATTTACCTTATTCTTTACTGGCTCAATAGTCTTTGCAGGTGTGACAGAAATAATTCTCACAGGGTTTTCCTCATTTTCACTAACTCCAGTCTCTGCTGTCTCTGAACTCTGTTCCCTAGTAAGGAAAAATAAACCAAAGTTTCTGTATTTTCACCACACAAAGGCCAAATTCATTCTTTCACTCTATCAATAAGGAGAGATCTAGGCCAACTGAGAAACTTCACTAATAACAAGATTTCAAACTATGACTTAAAATTCACTTCCATTTCACTTTACAAATGTCAGACAGAAATCACTGCCAAAACCACCTAACAGAAAGACTCAACAAACCAAACAAAACCACCATCATTCTAAGCCTCATCTCTGGAGGATATGGAACCTAAACAAAACTGCAACTACAGATCCCAGTAGAGTTGAGCTAGCCCAGTGTTCATGGGGATCTATAGAGGCGGCGCTGTGAGGAGAAAAGGTCATTAGGATGCCCAAATCCCTAACATCTCTCTGTCTTTTCTTTTGTTTTTTTGAGAAAGTGTTTCACTATCTACCCCAGGCTGGCCTCAAACTTATGGCAATCTGCCTGTCTCTGCCTCCTGACTACTATGGTTACAGGCATATATCTATACGCCTGGCACCCCATCATTTCTTTAAACCACAAAATAATGTGCATCGGGGGGTTTTAGTGCTAAACACAGCTCAAATATTACTGGTTTAGTTTATCCTCAGTATTTCAGGGTAAGGTCAGGTGTGGTGGTACACCTTTGTAGTCCCAATACCTGGAGGCTGAAGCAGGAGGACAGCTGCAAGTTTAGGGCCAGACTAGGCTATACAGTTAGAGTTCAAAATCAGCCTGAACTATGTAGTGAGAGCTGTCTCAAAACTTCTGAAAAATTTCACGGCAAGAATAAAATGTTTACAGCTGGGAATGTACCTTGGTGGCAGAATGCTTGCCTAGCCTGTCTGAGACCCTGGTTTCAATGAGACAAAAACCCCAAATCTTTTAATCTTTTTTTTTGGGTACCAAGTATCGAACTTACAACCTCACATTTGCCAGGCAGGCCCTTGTGCTGCTGAGCTAAATGCTTAGCTGGAAAGTATTTTTCTTCTTTAAGTGAGACAAATCCAGACTGTCCTTAAACTTGTGACCCTCTTGCCTTAGCCTCTCTGTGCTGGTTAACATTAACCTGTGTAGTGCTGGGGATTGAACTTGGGGCCCAAATCCACTAAACTGTACCTCTAGCTCCTTTTCCGTAAACTTCTCTATGCACTTAGAATGTTGTGTCACTTCAAAATGAGTACATTTGGGCTGGGGATTTAGCTCAGTGGCGTAAGTGCCTGCCTGGCCAGTGTGAGGTCATGAGTTCGATCCTCGGTACCAAAAAACAAAAAGCCCTCAAAAAACCCAAAATGAGTACATTCTTGGGCCAGGGACATAGCTCAGCAGCACAAGTGTCTGCCTGGCAAGCACAACAAGGTTGTTGAACTTGATCCCCAATACCAACAAAACAAAACAAAACAAAACAAAACAAAACGAAACAAGTACATTCTTAGTTCTCATCGTTAAAAATACTAAACTCCAAGCTGACCACATAGCTCAGTGGTACAGAATTTGCCTAGCATGTGAAAAGCCCTAGGTTTGATCCCAGGCCTGCAAACTAAACAAAACTAAAATTCATTAGTATTGTTTTGTGCTAAATATTTCAAAAAAAGTAGAAAGCCATTTTATGATAATTTTAGAAATAAATTGAAAGACAAATCAAGTAGTGTGAGAAAAAAAAGAAATTAGAGAAAAAAATTGCCTTGCTCGATTTCCTGTTGAGTTCAGTTCTGAATTTACATTGATATTGCTTCCAGTCTCAGTGCCGCTGCTTCTAACATAAGGTTTCCTTCCTGTTGCTGATAAAGGCTTGTTGACCGTACCTAGTACTCCAGTAGGCTTTGGCTGGAAAAAAAAGCAAAACAAATCACACAAACACGTTATTTTATAACTTAATGAAAGGGATACATATAAGAGATATTCTTTAGCCAAAGCCAAGTGACCTTTAGCCTTAGAAAATTAAAACCCTAAATGTATTAGACATGATAATTCTTTAAAAATGCATTAGGTTGCCTTACTGAAATTAAAAATCTGAGGTATGACCTTTAATAAGGCAGCTGGGCATGGTGGTGCACACCTGTAACCTCAGTACCTGGAAGGCTGAGGCAGTAGGGTCACTGTTACATAGTCGAAGGCCAGCCTGAACTACATACATAATAAGAATCTGTCATAAAAAAAAAAAATGATGAAAAAAGGCAGCACTATCTACTTTCTGTATTGTTTAATCACTGTAATTCCTTTTTGTTTTTTCTTCTCTTCTTGGAGCAGGATCACGTTATATTGCCCAAACTAGTCTTGAACTTGTGGAGTCAAGTAATACTCTTGGTTCAGCTTCTTGAGCAGCTAAGACTATATGCGTACCACTTTGTTCTGCTCTTCCTGCTTAATTAAGACAAAAACTGCTCCAAATTTCCTTATAAATAAATTATTAAATGAATGTAGTAATGGACTAGAAATTATTAATCATAGATTAATTTTGTTGTGTGTCTCAGCAAATTTTTAGGAAATATAAAATGTCAAGGAATGTGTTGCAGTGTATGCCTGTGATGTTTACACCAACTACCAGGGAGGCTGAGGCAGGAGGATCACAAGTTTGAGGCCAGCTTGGGCAACCTAGACCTGGTATCAGTATAAAGAGTTGAGAGTGTAGCTCAGTGATAGAGAACCACTGTGCTCAATGCCCAAAACACACAAAAAAAGACAAAACAATAACCAGCAATATAAATTGTATAACTCATTAGTATTTCCAAATTCTTTATCTTATATATCTAAGCTTCTGAAATCACTTTTCAGGAAAATCTTTATGAATTGTAAACAGATTAGAAATTTGTAATTACTGAAGAAAACAATTCAGGAAGATTGGTTCATGGTCGAAAACTCTGCAATAGTGCTAAAAATTCGTAATTTAATCCTTAAGAAAGAGGAAGTGGAACAAAAAGAAACAGGAAGTATACAATCTTGGGCTCATATAACAGAAGTAATGTGCATATAAAACTAAAATCCCAAACCCAAGTACAGAATACCTTTCCTGTTAATAGAAGTACTCTTGTCTCTTCTGAAATATAACTCTTATCATTACAAAAGTCCTATTGAAAAACAAAAACAAAACCAAATTGAACACACATTTTATTATGCAAATGACTTATCGGGCATTGTACTTTGTAATAACAGTTATATTTGTACTAACATATATAACAAGTCAAGTTCTAGACAAATGAAATCTGAATTCCCTACATGTTAAAAAAATGCATACTATTTTTTTTAATGTGGTTTAGTATACGCAGTCTCCAGTTTATTCATTATTTTCATGTCTTTTACTGTTAAAAAATTTACTTCTTTGGGGCTTTTAAAATAGTGAAAATGGTACACTATGCTAATACCACAGAAGCACTTAATATTCACTAAGCAAGTCCGCAATGGATCTCAAGGGAGTTATCCACCCAAAGAAAGAAAGAAACCAACCTATGAGGGATGGTAGTGTATGAATATAACCCAGCTGCTTGTCAGGCTAAAACAAGAGGCTTGTAAATTCAAGGCTAGCCCATTCAAATTAGCAAGAGCCTGTCTCCCAATAATATTTAGCTGAGTGTGATGGTCCACACCTGTAATCTCTGCATTTGGGAGGCTGAGGCAGGAGGATGTCTGTCGTGAGTTTGTGGCCAGCCAGGGGAATACAGAGTTTAAGGCCAGCCTGAACTACATAGCAAGACCTTGTCTCAAAGGATGTGGAAGGGGGACGGGTGCTGGAGAAGAGACGCAGCTTAGTGCTAGAGCACAAACATGCACAAGGCCATGGGTTCAATACCCAGTACTATTAAAAAAATATTTAAAAAGTTGTGATGCTATTAAAAAATATTTTGTCTTTTAAAACCAGGAGTAGACATACTTTCAAACTATAAAGCACACCACTGAAACATAGTTGAATAAGTTGGGCATGGCAGCACATGCCTGTAATCCCAGTACTTGGGAGGCTGAGACAGAATGTACTTCTGATGGCAACAATTTTGAGGTCAGCCTGAGCTATGTAGTAGGTCAAAGCCAGCCTGAACTACCGAGCAAGACCCATATCAAAAAAACTATTTCTTTTGGGCAAGATTTTCATACAGCTAAAATAAATGTTATAAAACCTGGCTACCAAAGTTTATTCATTTTATTTCTGAAGATATACCATCACAACCAGGTTCATTATCTTAACAAGACTGATGTTCTACTGTTTGAATTTATGCTGATTTGAAGCAAAATGTCAGAAATGTGTAAGAATTATATCCTTAAAATAGAAAAGCCTACATTATATTAAGCAGACTAAAAACAGTATGAGTTACAGGTACCAAAACAAACAAAAAAATTGTGTCCTTTCAGACCATTTAAGTATAGGGACAAACAGCAATTCATAGCTGGGCATGGTGGCTCATGCCTGTAATCCCAGAGGATCATTGCAAGTTCAAGACCAGCCTGAGCTACAAAGTGAGCTCAAGGCCAGCCTGAACTGCATAGTGAGACCCTGTCTCAAAAAGACAACAAGTACAACCTAGAGAACCCAAAAACAGTGATTCATAACTTGTAGCTAAGTCATTAAGACGTTTCTTCCAGCATTTTTTATTAGTTTTTTTTTTGGTGGGGGGGGATCAGGGATCCAACGCATGACTTTGAACTTGCCAGGCAAGTGCTTGTGCCACTGAGCTAAATCTCCCAGCCAAGACATTTCTTGAGTGGCTAAACTGCTATATAGTTTTTTTTTTTGGTGATACTAGAGATCGTACTCAGGACTTTGTGTATGCTACGCAAGAACTCTGCCACTGAGCTACATCCTCTGCCCCAAACAGAGATTTAATACTTTATGGTATTGTGAATGTTATGAACATGCTGTTGCAGTCATGGCCTGAGTGGTCAATATGTTAAAGATAAATCAAAGGGCTCACTTAAGAAAATGGACAACAATAAGCAGATTCCGTTCAGAGGGCAAACACCATTGTTGTTGTTACTGCAAATCGAACTCAGTACCTTGGGCTTGTCAGGCAGGCACTGTGCCACTGAGCCATTTTCCCAGCTTCAGTTGATTTGCTTTTTGAGACAGGGTCTCATTATGTAGTTTAGGCTAGCCTTGGATTCAGATCCTCCTGCTTTATCCTCCTAATGTGCTGAGATTACAAATGTGTGCCACCAGGCCTAGTGAGATGGCAAACATCTTTGAAATCTTTATTATTCCTCTCAAAAGCAAGCCAAAGTAAATGTTGAAAACCAAATCAATAATGAAAATCAGTTCAAAACTTTTAGCAAAGTATGGTTTTCAAAACAGAAATTTTTTAAATTTTATTTTTAATTTTTGTTTTTTTCCAAAACAGAAAATTTTGGACTGGGGATATAGCTCAGTGGCACAGAGCCTGCCTGGCAAGCACAAGGTCCTGAGTTCAATTTCTGGTACAAAAACAAAAAAAGGAAGTTTTACTTACTGGAAATTCTCTTAGAAAAGTATTATTGATGCTTATCTACAAGAACGAACATGTGTAAAATCCTTTTGATGATGTTCTTTTCAATTAAAAATATTCTGGACTCTAATACCATGTATCGAATACTTACAGTGTGATAAAAACATAAACTAGATATTAACAGTTTATATGTATTAACAATCATATTTTAGAGATAGATAAAATGAGTCTAAGAAGAATGAATTTGTCCCTCAAATAGGATTTGATTGATGAGAATACAGGTCTGTTTATCAATCAAAGATCAATTACAACAACAGTGGGCTGGGGATTTAGCTCAGTGGCTTAAGTGCCTGCCTGGCAAGCGCAAGGTCGGGAGTTCAATCCCTGGTTAAAAAAAAAAAAAAAAAAAAAAAAAAAAAATTCCAATAACAGTAATGTTTTATGTTATACATGGATATATTTACATTTATATGGTAGCACTTTGTGTGTGTGTGTGTGTGGGGGGAATACTGGGGATTGAACTCATGACCTCACACTTGCCAGGCAGGTGCTATGTCACTGAGCTGTATCCCAGGCTCAGCACATATATTTTTAAACTTTTCATCTGTAAAAATACTGAAGTGGTTTTATAAAATGAGATCAATTTTTAAAAATCTGAAAACTATGTTTTCTCTTAGAAATACCTTGAAAGAATATAAGAATATAAAAATCTTGATTTGTATTCTCTTACGTAGGTAAAAATGATGCTATTTGGAGCTTTGTAATATGATATCCCAACCCTAAAGAAACACAGACATTTTTGGAGTCCATATTCAATCCAAGCTCTGCCACTACAGTTGACAGTAATTGTAGTAGAAAACTAAGGTGAAAAAAATTACCTTTTCAGGTTGTGTGAAAAACTTCATAGGGAGGACTGGATCCTTGGGTGAATCTGCATTACACAGAGCACTTTTACTGTTTATGACACACAGAGCCACATCACATACTGTATACAGTTTCTAGAAAAGAAGGGAAAGGTTGTATGCATATTTCATGATTGCAAAACAATCACAAGTATCAATTCCACCAAATGTATAGTATAAATTAAAACAAGAGGGCCACATGGTTATTTCTTAAACACTGCCTACTTATGTTCAGCATTGACTCTGGGAAAAGGGAAAGGGAAAGACAAAGAAAATACCTTAATTTTACATGAATGCCAAGTATGTACTAGAAGTAACAAACCAGTGACATACTCATTTTCTGTATTGCTATTAGAAGTGTGTAAGGCAGCGTACTATTTACTATTCCTCATCCTCCTACTCTGTACAAGTTACATTTCTTTTTCATTCCTCCCACCTTTTTTTTCTTTCTTCAGGCAGGGCCTTCCTATGTAGTTCAGGCTGTCCTTGAACTCACCTTGTAGCCTAGGCTAGACTTAAACTCACAGCAATTCTCCTACTTCAGCCTCCTGAGTGCTAGGATTAGGCATGTGTTACCATGCCCACTATTCTTAGACTTTTTTTTTTTTTTTTTTTGGTACTGGGGATCGAACTCACGACCTTGCACTTGCCAGGCAGGCGCTTAAGCCCCTGAGCTAAATCCCCAGCCCTATTCTTAGACTATTAAAGATTTACAAAATGACAAAATTCAAGTTTGGCATAATGGAGCACGCCTATACTCCCAGCACTTTGAAGGATGAGACAGGAGGATCACCAGGAGGTCCAGGCCAGCCTAAGCTACTTTCTCAAAGAGCAAAAAACAAACCCCAACAAAACAAAACAGAACATATCCTTTGTGATGAAATTAATAAAAACTGTAACTACAATTTTATAGACATTGTACAATTTAAATTATTGCATAATGGCCAGAAAAAAATAAGCAAGTCAACATGTTTTTCTCTGACATCTTAATATCCTCTGGGGCAATACTCATCTTACTTCGTTTGTCTTAGATTCATCTGGAGACTGGGCATCTCTGGTTAATTTAATGTTTTCTGCCATCTTCTTCATAAAGGCATGGCTATTGTTTTCATTCTTTGTCATTAAAACTTCAAGCATAAACCACAGGCACCTAAGTGGTAAACATATTAAACAGACTAAATTAGCTTTTTTTTTCCTTAATGAAATACATACTTTATCTGGAAATTTTGTTGTCCAAATACAATAAAAGTAAAATATAAAGAAAATATAACCGGAGAAATTTTGATAGTTTCATAAGGCAAATGAAGATTTACATAGTATTCCAGATATTCAATAAACATGTAGAGGATTTGAATGTGCCCTACACCCAGCAATCACTTCTCAGCACACCAGAATCTGGTGTAGTTCTGGCATTTGGACTATGTAAGTTACATAGAAAACTCATGACTGATATGTAACCCTGCTGAGATATAAATCTAAATTGATGCTAAAAATGGTGAGTGTATGAACCAGCAACTTACCTGAGCAGTTAATTTCAAACCATTTTTGTTGCTATTCACCTGTCAATATATAGTCATTAATACAGTAAAGCCCTGATTTTGGATGAATTCCATAATGTAAGAATGATTATAAGTCAGATTTTGTTCTTGTTATTATTATCATCATTGATTTTCAGATTCGTTCTTATCTGACAAAGTTAGTCTGATACAGTACACCTGTGAGAGTTCACAAGTTGAATGTCCGTAGGTTGAGGACTTACTGTACATAAAGGACATAATTAGGACATCTGAATTTCTAAGTGAAAGTGAACTCCAAATCATGCTATACATTAGAATCACTTGAGGAATTTATCCTGACAAATGTGAGGGTAGGGCTTGTTTGTAATGTTATCAAGATGATTTACAAAAGGACTACTGCTTTATTTTTTTTTTCTTTTTTTAAATTTTATTTTAAAAGGGATTAAAATTAAACACAACAAAACAGAACAGAATGGGACATAAGAAAGCATAAATTTCAAAGCTAGACAACCGGAGATCTTCACTATCTGTCAAATTGTCTCTTGTTTTCTTCCAAAAGGTTGTCCTTATCTTTGCATATGGAGAGCTCATACTAAATAACATA